>JARHVA010001859.1:2857500-2915000 GCA_037957365.1 Torreya grandis
GATTGGATAGATACATAGGGCAGGGCTATAGAGAGATAGTGATAGTCTTCAGTGAGTGCCAATCTATTAAAGCATCCAAGCTAGCTTGTCCCAGAGTTTCTTACTCATATGGGGTGGTTATGGACTTTCCAAATAGATAGGGCTTAAATTATTCTAGCAAACATGGGGTCAAATCAAATACTTCTCTATTTGACTAGGGAATCAAAGCGGGTTGGCAAGATTAGTCAGAGCAAAGCAAGTTGGCAAGCGACTCTCTATTCGTAGGAGCCCATCCCATCTATATTGTTTGGGTTCGGCCTATATATAGATATGGTAGGGGTAGGTCAACTCTCTATTCATAGGAGCCCATCCCATCTATATTGTTTGGGTTCGGCCTATATACAGATATGGCAGGTTGGTAAGGATCAAAGCGGGTTGGCAAGTCTATATGTCCATCTTCAGTATGTATGCCTATCTAAAGTGTGTATGCCCATTTTTAGATTCATAGGAGCCCATCTATATTCATTCAGCCTATATATAGATATGGTGGGGGGGAAGTAGACTGACTATTCGTCAGTGCCCATCCCATCTAATTCATCAACCGTCGGCCTATATATAGATATGGTAGGGGGCCAGTCTGTCTAATCCCTATTCATCAGCCTATATATAGATATGGCAAGGGGGCAAGCGATAGATCTAATCATCGGCCTATATATAAATATGGTAGGGGGGCAAGTGCTCTAATCTCATCGGTAAGGATCAAAGCGGGGGGGGCAAGCGTATAATCTCTATTCATCAGCCTATATATAGATATGGTGGGGGGGCAAGCGAGTGCCTTAGATCTATATCTATATCACTATCTATCTCATTATCTATATCTATCTCAATATCTATCTCACTATCTATATCTATATCTATCTCACTATTTACATCTATATCTATCTCACTATCTATATCTATATCACTATCTATATCACTATTTATATCTATATCACTATGGCATGGCACTATAGATGTTGGTGCATATAGAGGGGCACCATACACCATATAGAGATAGGCTAAGTGGCTCGACTAATAGAATACAGGCCCCATATATAAATAGAGATAGGTCCTCGACTGAATCTTATCTTGACTGGAGATAGATCAAGATCCCCATATAGAGAGAGGGCCAATCACTCATAAGCTCTTCGCTCTGATCCAGCTTAGAGAGTAGAGTGTATATGGCAACTTCACAAGCCCTATCTATATATGGGGGCAATGTTGACTGGATGCTCCACTTTACTCTTGGGCAATCAACAGAATAGCAAGGTTCCCTCTACTTTAGTCTAGATAGAGGGTGCCAACCCCCCACTATTGGGATAGGGATAGGGATAGGGATAAGGAGGCCAAGGGGGTGGGCCTAATCCTAATCTCTATATGGGACCCCTACCCCTACCCCTATAGATAGAACTCTCCTCGATGTCTATAGGCCCTCTATATCTATATGGGACCCCTCTATATAGAACTCTCCTCAATGTCCCTATCTATCTATATGGGGGGGTTAGGCCCCCTATATATCTTATCTATATGGGACCCCTATATAGATAACTCTCCCCAATATAGATAGATTCCCCTATCTCTCTATGAGATGTAATGATCTATTTTAATGAACTATAGACTGATCAAACACCATATCTATATAGAGGGTAGATGAGACCTACCTCGATATGGGTGGGTATAAACTAGATATGGGTGGGTCTATTTAGATAGAGTGAACTCTGTACTAATCAGACGAGAACAAGATGCCCATCTAGAGAAAGGGGGGTGGGTATATACTAATCAAATTATAGAAAAACTATAGAGCATACTAGACTAACATGCTTGCTTGCTGCAGAGAGACTAGTATCATTTAGACTAGTTCAGATCATTCATATAGAAATCTATATGGCCAACTCCCAACACACAGATGGACATGTCGTGACTCTCCTCTCCCACTGGCACACGGTGAACATTTCTCTATACAAGATCATCCTCACTGAGTTACATACGTAACATCACATCAAGCTAATCTAAAGTAGCCTCCTCCCCCTCCTCTCGATAGCGAGATGGATCCGATCTATAGGATGGGGATGGGCCAATTAAAATAGAGACTGTGGGGTAGGGGCAGGGTATGGATAGTCGAGCAGTTATATAGCCTATATATCTATCTGGGGTGCCCCCTATCTATCTAATTGGACTCAGATTACGAGGGTGGGGATGGGGTCCAACTCTCTATTGAGGGTGGGGGCCACCCCAAATAGATATAGATATATGGCCCAATCTTTCTAACTTTGGTTAGTAGATTTTGGGTTCAGTTGACTCTATATATCTCTCTGGGTTCAGAGGGGCCCTATCTATCTATATGGCTCAGTCGCTAGATTCTGGGTTTGGAGGGCCCCTATCTATATGGCTCAGTCATTCTAGGTTTGGTCACTCAACTCAATTCTATCACTCCCCAATCCCTATCTATCTATATGGGTGGGAAGATAGAGCCCCAATCTATAGATTTTTTTTGGCCCTCTCTATATATAGGATAGGAAACTAACTCCCATCTATTATTATAGAACACTTCCCATATATATATATATATATATATATATATATATAGGGGTTGCCACCCCTCCCCCCTCTATATAGATAGATAGATTGATTGATTAACTATATACAGTTGGCACTTGAGAGATAGCAATAGATAGAGAGATAGGTTGGCACTCGACTACCATCTAATCTATATAGGGATACATGATATCAAAGCACTCAATAGATTGGGGGAGAGCACTCGACCAATGGCCCTATCTCCCTATCTATATATTCTATGGGGTCCCTATCCCTAGATAGAGTTGGGGATGGGGCTCTCGACCACTGGGATGTGTCTGATAGTATGAGCCCAATGAAGGAGGGAGAGGGGGAGAACCTCCCAGAGCTATTCAACCATGAGAGCGCATGCATTCAAGGTAGGTTTAATGTCGATAGGATAGAAGTCAAGTCTCACTAGTTGATGGTTCTACTATTCCCCCCATAGTCAATGGTTTTACCATTCCCCCCAAGATTTGAAGTTGGGGTGAAATAATATCGTATGAATCCTTTCGTATCATACAAATTTTGCATTGAAAACTCCTCTAGGAAAAGCTAGAATCTTTTTCATTTGGATATTGATTGGTCCCAGTTTAACACGGTTTACATGCCTTTGGTTCTTGAAATAGTCAATATCTCTATCGGCTAAACCCCATCTAACCCTGTCCTTAGATCTGTATCCCATTCATACATGATCGACAGAGGCCTCTTCAACATGTGTTACTACGTCTCCAGTAGCATGCTCTTACTCCATCTTTCCCTCCATAAGTTATCAAATTTGGTGCCCTTCAATCCCTAATTGCTATGAAGGATGAAGGGTGAGATATAATCAATTTTTTCACCCAAGTGGTTTTTGCTTCTCCCCGTTCTTGTCCCCAACTCTTTCCTGAGCAGTTCCTACTGTTCGGCACTTCCCATGCTTCACAGTTACGACATCAACTGATTTGCTCATGATCAAGTTACAACCTAAGATCTTTGACCATATTATGTCAACTATTCATATCCTATTCATTCCACCAATATGCTCCCAAGTACCCATAATTGTGATCCATTTTCCAAAACTGAAGGGTCTTTTTGTGAAAACCTCTATGAAGAATCATCATTCTTTCATGGTTTCCCAGCTTCCTACAGTAGCTTCTTTCCACACCTCTAGATATCTAGTGTCAAATCATCACTTGTTCACCTATTCATCTGATGATGGAGTTGACCATCTCTATGGCATTGATTGTATGCCTGAGGAAAACTAGCTTGGCTATCCCTAAGGCAAGGGTCGAACCATAGGGAGAGGGCCAATCGATAGTGAACCCATACCATATAGAGGGGATCGATAGAATATATCAATCAATCAATCAATTAATATATTTGGGGGGGCACCAAAAAACTATATATAGGGGGCATGGCTATTGGTTATGGGGGTTAGGTTAGGCCCTCTCCTACCCATATATAGATAGGGGGCCCCTATTCATTCTATTCTATTCTATATGGGGCTCTTGATAGATCAGATTGAGGACCTCTATCTAATCTAATCTAATCTAATATATATATATATATGTGTGTGTGTGTGTGTGTGTGTGTGTGTGTGTGTGTGTATGGGGTGTTGTGCCAATAAAACCATATAGACTGCGCTTACCCTCTATATCACTATGGTGGTAGGATGAGGGCCTGAAGGCACTGATGAGAGGAGGCTAAGGATCTGAAGGTCCCCCTCTCTCTACTCAAATCCCCCATTAAACTCAACTCTATATGGCCCTGTAGATAGATCCATGGTATAGTGGTTCATTGGCACCCCCTGTCTGTATAGATCTGATTAATATAGAGGATCAATCCCCATTAAACTCAACTCAACTTAGATGGCCTGGGGCTTGGCCCCATTAAACTCAACTTATATGGCCTGGGGGCCCTATTAAACTCTATATGGCTATCTATGGGTGGAGGTGCCAAAAAAATAGAGACCATGCCCCTCCCTCCCCCCTCTATATAAACTCTAATATATACTGTGGGGGTGCCAATGAAACTATATACTGTGGGGATGCCACCCCCTTTATCTCTATCTATCATAGTGAATAGAATATAGATATATTGGGTGCCTCCATATCCATTATAAAATAGAATAGAATAGAATAGAATATATATATATATATATATGTGGGGTGCCCCATAGACATAGTGAATCTAGACCATGACAAAAAAAAGATAGACTGTGGCCCTCCCCTCCCCTCCCCTCCCCTTTATATGTAAACTCTAAACTCAACTCTATATTGTGCCACAAATAACTCTATACTATGCTCCCCACCCCATAGATAGATAGATAAATAGATAGATAGATAGATAGATAGATAGATAGATAGATAGATAACTATATACTGCACTCGATCGAGAGATCGAGGGAGACTAGACTATAGCTATATGGAGTTAGGTCGAGCCTAAAGAAAAGAAAGGGCTACTTAGGGGTCCGACGTCAGGGCTTGACCATCGGCCCTATATATATATATATATATATATATATATATATATATATATATATATATAACTGGCACTCAACCCCCTCTATCTAGATGGTGGTCAGGTCGAGGGCCCTTATCTCCCTATCCCTATCCCTATCCCTATATATTAGAGGGGGAGGGAGAGGCCAAAAAAACTAGATATTTGGGGGAGGCCAAAAAACTAGATATTTGGGGGAGGCCAAATAAACTAGACCCCCCATCCCCATCCCCATCCCCCTCCCCATCTATATATATAGAGAGGGAGAGAGAGAGGGAGAGGGAGAGGGAGAGGGTGAGGGGGGCCAAAGAAATATATATATATATATATATATATATATATATATATAGGGTGGGGGGAGGCCAAAAAAACTAGATATTTGGGGGAGGGGGGGCACTCCCCCGACGGCCTACTGTATATAACTCTCGACCAATAGGAGAGGACTCAACCCCCTCTACCACCTCTACTCTAGAGGGGTCAAGGAGGGCCCCTATCTAAACAACTTATATGGGTCTATAGATAGATAGGGTGCTAACAAATCTGCTTGGGAGGCTGAGGACCCCTATATATATAAGTCTCGCGTAGTATGTATCTAGTTAGATCCCCTAGAATTAGATAGGGATAGGGGCACTCCCAGATGGATAGATAAGATATAGATAGAGAGGGGAGAGGGGGGGGCTCTATTTAGATAGGGATAGATAGAGTTCTAGTTTCTATAGAGGGCCCCCTCTAACTCTATCTAACTCCATATATAGAATATAGAGAGGGGGGCCCTCCCCCCAAGATAGAGTTGGTCCTCCCTCCCTCTATATAAACTAAACTCTATCTAACTCCCCATACCCTATCTATAGAGAGGGGGGGAGGGCCAAAAGAACTAGACCCTATATCTAGAGAGGGGAGGAGGGGGGCCCACCCCATACCCATGTATATAGAGAGGGGTTGAGGGGTGAGTTTATAGAGTTTAATTGGCATAACATAGTTTGTATAGAGTTTCATTGGCACTCCCAAATAGGATAGATATATAGGCTCCCTATATATCTATCTGGCGATGGCCCATCTAACTCTATGGTCTCACATATAGAATTATCTTGGCACTCCCAGATAGAATAGATAGGGCTCAGAAATTGACTAACTATAGGGTCTTTCCCCCCCCTCTCTCTCTCTCTCTCTATATATATATATATATATATATATATATATATATATATATATATATATATATATATATATATATATATATATATATATATAGATGGGAAAGATAGGGAGATAGGGGCCTCCTCCTCCTCCCCCCTCTATATAAACTCTATGGGATATGGGAATAGATATATAGGCTGCCCATATCTCTACTTTCTATTGGGTGGGGGCCCTATCTATCTATTCTCTCTGGCCCCTATCTATATCTGGCGTAGCCCTCTCCCAAATCTCTAGTAGATCTATCTAGGGGGGGCCTCTCCCAAATCTCTATTTGGCCTCTCCCTCTCCCTCTCCCTCTCCCTCTCTATATAGATGGGGATGGGGATGGGGATGGGGATGGGGATGGGGATGGGGATGGGATGGGAAAGATAGGGAGATAGGGGCCAGATAGAATAGAGATATAGGCTCCCTATCTATTCCCATATCCCATATCATATAGTTATAAGCCAAAAAAACTAGACCCCCCTCCCCCTCCCCCTCCCCATCCCCATCCCCATCCCCATCTATATAGAGAGGGAGAGGGAGAGAGAGAGGGAGAGGGAGAGGGAGAGGGAGAGGGAGAGGGAGAGGGGGGCCACCCTAGATATCTATCCTAGACTCTATATATAGAGAGGGGGGGTGAGTGCCCCTATCTAATTAATCTATAGACCCCCTATATATAAATATGGCCGACAATAGATAGATAAGATAAGATATATAGGGAGGGCCAAAACAACTATATATAGAGAGAGAGGGGGGGCCATATCTATATATAGGGCATAGGGGGTCAGGGAGGCTGAGGGATTTGCCCCTCATTGTATACTCTCAGGGAGGCCGAGTGCAGTGCATAAATGACCTCAACCGGTAGGGAGAGCCCCACAGTCTATATTTGAAATGGCACCCCATAGATCTATATGGCTATTTTTTTTGGCACCCCCTATATATCTTATCTTATCTTATCCCATATATAGTTAGAGGGGGTGAGGGCATTTTAGAGGAAGTCTAGGGGATAATGATAATACCACGCTTGACCTTCCCCTGACCTCTACCCCTACTATTCATGATTCTAGTTGGGAGGACCAGGGAAAGAATCAAATCAATAATGTCACATCTATTAGTATTAGGAACTAGATTAGTTCCCAATGAATAGGTAAGAATCACCCCAACTAAAATTTTTGGAATTGGACCTAAGGAAGCCACTCAGGTTTGTTATCGATTGGGTCTTAGTGAGAACGTAAAGGTGAATGAGTCGACTAAGTATTAGATCGATCGACTTGAATGAATAATAGGTCAAGGTCAAAATTATGTTGTTTGTTGGGAATTGGAGAGGGTCAAATGAGCAGGCATCAAATGATTAATTCCTATTTCTCATTATCATGAAATTTGTCATCAAGATGGATTGCCCTTATGCGATCAAGGAACTAATACTAATGCTAGGACTTTCCATAAAAAATCATAGCCAGTTGGTTGAGTGAATAAATGCATTCTGATCAAGCAATGAAAGGAATGATTGTGATCCATCATTCACAAACACTTCGCTCATGAGTGAGAGTGCCAATCTGATTAGGGTCTAATCCTCATCCCCACAAAATCATTTTTCTTAGGCAAGCACACCATCCCCCCCTCCTTATCCTATCACCATATCTATATATAGGGTGCCATATATAGATAGGGGCCATTGCCCCCTCTCCCTCTGTTTAGATAGGGATAGGGATAGGGATATCAAAGGGTCCTCAGCCTCCCTATACCCCTATACCAATAGTGGGGGGGGGTCAGCTGAGTCCCTTGATCTATCACCTATAGATTCATAGGGGGTGCACCATATAGAGAGAGATAGAGTTCATCGAGAGAGTGCCTCCTCGAGGGAGTGCCTAAAGGCTGGCCCTCACTAGATAGATATATAGGGCTCCCCCTCCTCGACCAACTAGATAGGGTTTTTTTGGCTCAACCCCATCCCCATCAGAGATAGAAATAGAGTCTATATTCTCTATGGGGAGTATCCATATGGGATGGGGCCCCCATCTAATCTAATCTAATCTATAGGGCCCCATCCCCATCCCCATCTATATAGAGTTTAGTTGAGTTGAGTTGAGTTGAGTTTAAATAGAGAGGGGCCCCATCTCATCTATAGAGATCAGATCTGGGTAGTTGAGTGGACTATCTAGATATATGGGCCCTTTGTTGGGAGAGTGCCTCCCCCTCAATCCCAACCCAACCAACTCTAGAGGTGATCAAGAGCATAAATGCCTTCCTTCATCAAGAGAGTCCCTCCCCCTCCTTGCCTAGATAGAGTTTTTTTTGCCCAACCCCCAACCCCCAACCCCTAACCCCCAAACCCAACCCTATATAGAGTTGAGTTGAGTTTTTTTGGCTTAAACCCATCCCCATCTATAGAGATCAGATCTGGGTGGGTGCCCCCCTCTATTTAGATAGGGATATAGGGGTGCACGCATAAATGACCTACATCAGGGGGGTGCCTAAAATCCCATCATTAGGAGAGTGCCGACTAGACTCTATATATGACTGGATAGAGTCTATAGCCACCCTTCGGCCCTTGGCCTATCAGCCGATCTCCCCTTGTCCTATCACCATATCTATATATAGGGTGCCCTCTATATATATAAGGGCCTCGATTTCTATTTATGTGAGCCCCTGTCTATATAGATATGGTATGAGTCCCTCCCCTATTAGTGGTAAGGCCTCCCCAAAGATATATAGAGTCTATATAGTCTATAGTGGAGGCCGTCGGCCCCCCCACCCCCTATAGATCTTATATAGATAACTCTCTATTGTGCCCCATAGCTGATAGCCACCCCCTAGTAGATATATTCTCTCGATCGAGTGCCCCACCCCATAGAGTGATGGCAAGTCCTCCAAATGGAGCTGAGGCCCTCGACCTGAAGCCTAAAGGCCATTGGTCAAGCCCTCCTCCCCCAAATATATAGTTTTTTTGGCGACCCCAACCCTCACTATGTCTAGATGGCCCCCCTATATAGAGTTCTTTTTGGCCCCATCTACAGAGATAGAGATAGAGATAGAGATACATATAGAGATAGAGATAGAGATAGAGATAGAGATAGAGATAGAGATAGAGATAGAGATAGAGATAGAGTTTCTTTGGCATTGGCTATATATAGAGTTTATTTGGCTATAGTTAGAGATAGAGATAGAGATAGAGATAAAGGGATGGCAGGTGCAGGTTCAGTTTAGTAGGTGCAAGTTCAATGCTAGATAGAGATAGGGCCCCTCCTCTTTCTAGGATAGGGGCCAGGCCCTATATATCTATCTGAGAGTTCAAGCCCTATATATAGATGGGGACCAGTCAGGCCCTCTCCTCTATATATATAGAATAGATGGGGACCAGTTCAACCGATTTAGTTGGCCCTGTATAGAGTTTCATTGGCATTGGCTTTGGCTATAGATAGATAGAGATAGAGTTTCTTTGGCTTTGGCAATACATAGAGATAGAGATAGAGATAGAGATAGAGATAGAGATAGAGATAGAGATAGAGATAGAGATAGAGATAGAGATAGAGATAGAGATAGAGATAAGAGTTTCTTTGGCATTGGCTATAGATAGAGAGAGAGATAGAGTTTTAGTTTCTTTTAGATGGGATGGGGCCCTATAGATTAGATGGGGCTAAAGCCAATGCCAAAGAAACTCTATCTCTATCTTGTGGGGTGGGGTGGGTGGGGTGGGGATATAGGTATAGGGATAGGGATAGGGGAGCATAAATACCCTAATAGCCAACCATTGGGTTATTCCATTCATGGTGGCCATCTCTATCTCAGTGGGATGGAAATGGGAAAACATCTTTCATTATGATGAAAAAGAATGATCCCAGAAGGATGGAAATCCAATTCTAGGTCATTCCTTGGTGAATGTGATCTGCCATAATCTCTTTGATTCCTACATGAATATGCTAGAATGAATAAATATCTGATAGCAAAGTGGGATAAACTTCATCCAATTCTAATGTGAGGAGTAGGGAAGCAGTAAACAAAAGAAGGTTTCCTCAGGCTGAGCTTTCAATGATACTATCTCCCAATCCCAATCTATCTCCCAATCTCGTATATATAGATAGGGTTCATCTATGCTCATCTCCCAAACCCATATTTATAGATAGGGTTCATCCCCTCCCCACAAATAAGCTCTCATTTCCCAATCCACTTGTTTGTCCCTTCATTGACCCCCCCCACCAATAGATAGAGATAAATAAGAATAACCAAACCACATCTATGAAATGCCAATACCATGCAGCTGCTTCAAAGCCAACATGATGCTCCTTGGTCAAATGACCCAGATATTGGCGAATACCACATATGATTGGGAAAAGAGTCCTTATAATCACATGAAAACCATGAAACTTGATTACTGAGAAAGACATAGGACCATGAATACCATCTGAGATAATGAGAGGTGCTTGAGAATACTCCATTCCTTAGAATCCAGTGAGTACTAGAGCCAATGAAATGGTGGCTACTAAAGCATAAAATACTTGTCACTCCTTCCCCGTGAGTATAGCATGATGAGCCCAAGTTATGGAAACTCTAGATGGAGGGAGAATAAGCGTATTAAGAGAAAGGATTTCCCAAGGATTAAAAATTCCAATCCCTTTTGGGGGCTGGATACCTCTAATCTCTACCATAGGCACCAAAGAAGAATGGAAAAATGCCCAAAAGAAAGTGAAGGGGGACATGACCTATGATACAATAGATGGAATAAAACCATATCGAAGTCTGAATTATATGACTTTGGTGTGATGTCCCTCCAATGTGGATTCACGTATCACATCATGCTACCATATAAACATGGTATATAGGATGAGGATCAAGCCCAAACTGAGGAGTGTTAAACCCCCCGTAAATGAGTGCATGTACATAACACCTCCAATTGTGGTTGCCAAAGCTCTGAGTGAACCCAAAATAGGCCATGGACTTGGATCTATCGAGTGATGAGAATGCCTTTGAGTCATAAACAACTCTGCCCCATTCTGTTGCTTTGAGTATTGTCAACCCATGAGAGAGGCCCCACCCTTCACCTAAGAGACGATAGGACCTAAAAGAGGATAGTTCCCTTGACCTCCTCAACCCCATATAGATGGAGTTGGGATGGCCCACCACTATCTAGGGCTCAATCTCATTGCCATCCTTATCTAGATATAGGGGGTTTTCATAGATAGGCCTATCGGTTGAGGCCCTATTAGGAGAGTGCTAATTAAAATCTATAGACTATCACTCACACCTCGATCTATCGGTCGAGTGCCCTATAGATATATAGGGTTCAACCCCATATCTAGGGGGTCCCCCCTCTATATATATATATATATATATATATATATATATATATATATATATATATATATTATATATATATATATATATATATCCCTAGACATAGTTAGATAGGGGAGGGCCCCCTCCCCCACGGTCTAGATTCACTATGATAGATAGAGAGTGGATTCGCCAATCATATAGAGAGTGGATTTGCCCCCAGCCCCCCCTTTCAATTTAGAGGGGATATAGGGATAGGGGGTTAGGATCTATAGAGTGGGAGTGGGGAAAGATAGAGATAGAGTCTATATTCAATTTAGATATGGGGTGGGGGGGGATTGGGAGTTTAGAGTTAGTTATAGTTTAGTTTATATAGAGGGCCCCTCAAGATAGGGCCCATTAAATCTATAGGGTGGCCTCCCCCCTCTATATAAATAGAGTTTGGCCTCCCCCCTTCTACTCTATATAAATAGAGTTAGATAGAGTTAGAGGGGGGCCTCTACTCTATAGAATCTAAATAGAGTTAGATAGAGTTAGAGGAGGGCCTCTATATAAACAGAGTTTTTTTGGCCTATATATAAACTAAACTCGAGACATATATATAGAGAGGGGGGCCACCCTATAGATAAGATAATATTCACTACACTCAAGAATATATAGGGAGGCCCCCTCTAACTCTATCTAACTCTATCTATTGGGAGGGGGGCAGATAGATAGATATATAGGGCTTGGGGGGAGGCCACCCTATAGATAAGATAATATTCACTACGGCCCCTCTATATATATGGGATAAGATCCCTAGATAGCCATATATAGAGAGGGGGGGGCTATGCTCAAGTCTCGATAGACCCTATACCCTATATCAATATAGAGGGGGGGGCTATGCTCAATATAAGATCCCTAGATAAATAGAGGGGGCTACTCCATCTATATATATGGGATAAGATAAGATAATATTCACTACTCCATCTATATGGGATAAGATCTATATAGGGATGGGAGGGCCAAAGAAACCCAGATAGGTAGGGCTTGGGCCCCTTTAACTCGAGACATCTATATAGATATAGAGAGGGCTGCCACTGTCTATCATTAATCAATCTATATAGAGGGGGGGAGGGGGGCAACTGTCTATCATTAATCAATCTATATAGAGGGGGGAAACCCCAACTATATAATGTGAAGTGCCTCCATATATAGATGGTAGTTAGTTTAAATGGCTCTATCTATTGGGTTGGGGGGCCCCAGATAGATAGGGCTGGTGGGAGTGCCCCTATCTATCTAACTATATACTATATAGACTACCCCCTTGACTGTATAGATACAGTTATGGCTATATATAGAGATAGAGTTTCTTTGGATTTGGCTATATATAGAGATAGAGTTAGCTTTGGCATTGGCCCCATTCCCATCTATAGAGATCAGATCAGATCAGATCTAGGTGCCTATAGATCGAAGGGGTGCTCTCCTGGGTTCTCGATCTGATGGGATTAGAAAGAATCATTGGTTTCATCAGTGAACTACATGGGCAGGGATCCTAGAAACTAACTAATATGAGTCTTGAGTCACTAATTGGAAAGGTTCTCATCTAGGTCATTCATGCGTGAACTAAATGCCTGCCTTCCCTCAATCGAGTGCCCCATAGATAGGGGCCCCCCTTTCTATATATATGGGGATGGGGAGCCCCTCTCCCTCTCTATTTAAACTAAATTAAACTAAACTAACTCCCATATAGATTTTAGTTTCTATAGAGGGGGGAGGGCCAGAAAACCCTATCTTGGGCCACCCTACAGATTGAATGGGCTAGACCCTACCCTATATATAGAGTAGAGAGGCCTCCCCCCAAGCCCTATCTATCCCATAGAATAATAATATCGATAACAATATCTATATAGAGGGGGAGGGGGAGGGGGAGGGGGTTAGATCTATCTAAGGCCCCCCCCCTTAGATAGATCTAGATCTACCATATATAGATTAGATAGGCCTAGATAGAATAGATATATAGGGCTTGAGGGCCCCTCTAACTCTATCTAACCCTATATATATAGAGAGAGCCCCCCACCAAGCCTTATATATCCCATATAATATCTATATAGAGGGGGAGGGGGAGGGGGTTAGATCTATCTAAGCCCCCTTATCTAGATCTAGATCTACCACAGATAGATTAGATAGGCCCCCTCTCTATATAGATGGGATATATAGGGCTTGAGGGGTTGCCCCCCCTCCCCCCTCTATATAGATTGATTAACGATAGACAGTTGCCCCCCCTCCCTCTCCCTCTACCTCTCCCTCTCCATCTCCATCTCCCTCTCCCTCTTTATAGAAAGGGGATGGGGATGGGGATTAGATTTAAATAGAGTTAGTTGAGGGCCCCCCCTCTATATATATATGTCTCGAGTTTAGTTTATATAGGTTTAGTTTAGTTTAGTTTAGTTTATATAAGTTTAGTTTATATAGGTTTAGTTTAGTTTATATAGGTTTAGTTTAGTTTAGTTTAGTTTATATAGGTTAAGTTTAGTTTAGTTTATATAGAGGCCAAAAAAACTTTATCTTATCTTGAGGGGGGGAGGGGGCGGGGAGGCCACCCTATAGATTTAATGGGCCCTATCTTGAGGGGCCCTCTATATAAACTAAACTATAACTAACTCTAAACTCTAAACTCCCAATGCCAATCCAATTCCCCCCCCACCCGATATCTAAACTGAATATAAACTCTATCTCTATCTCTATACATACTACACTCACCCTATATATCACTATGGCAACAGGCAACGGCCCTATATATAACTCATCTCATCAAGTTCACTTGGCTGTGTAAAACATGGATTAGCATTATGTTTTCCCTATAAGGTTTCCTCCATCTAGATAGAGGATTGGGAGTTGTACCATATGAATACTGCAGAATTAGATAGAGTATGTTTCCATCCATTCTCTGTGAGCCACTAATTTCTCTGAAATGGGATAGATAAGTGATTTTATTCTTCCTCCCTAGTAAGTTAGCGTCACACCACCGGGATACTTCGAATAAACTAGAGTCCATATAAGATGCACCACTGGGAAAACTTCTTACCAAAATATCTTCCAAACTGTTGGGGTCATTTCTCTGGATGTTGTTCCCCCTCCATTGGTGTGGAACCAGTCAGTTCTGTGGTTTGGGAATTTTGCTAAGCCTAGGTACTCCATCATTGCATAGGGGAGGATGATAAGTGAAGAAGATTAGGTGACACCAGAAGAATTGTGTGAAATAAGTGAAATGATCTAGTTGGGGCATCATTGATCTAGTTATATTCCCCCTTCCTATATCCATAACTCTCGTACGAGTAGTGTGGTAATGCTAAAGAGACTAGTGTAAATAAGTAGTAAAGAGACTACTGTAGAGATACATACTAATAGGGAGAGAGATATAGGGCTTTGGGTGGTCAGTTCTTTACCAACGAAAAGCATGGGGGAAGTGCTCGACTGGTCTTTTCCCTCATCCTCCCTTTTTCTAGAGTGCCCCAACCCCATCTATAGAGAGAAAGAGATAGAGATAGAGATAGAGATAGAGATAGAGATAGAGATAGAGATAGAGATAGAGATAGAGATAGAGATAGAGATAGAGATAGAGATAGAGATAGAGATAGAGATAGAGATAGAGATAGAGATAGAGATAGAGTTGGCTTTGGCTTTGGCTATAGATAGAGATAGAGATAGAGATAGAGATAGAGTTGGCTTTGGCTTTGGCTATAGATAGAGAGAAAGAGATAGAGATAGAGATAGAGATAGAGATAGAGATAGAGATAGAGATAGAGATAGAGATAGAGATAGAGATAGAGATAGAGATAGAGATAGAGATAGAGTTGGCTTTGGCTTTGGCTATAGATAGAGATAGAGAGAGAGATAGAGATAGAGTTGGCTTTGGCTTTGGCTATAGATAGAGATAGAGTCTATATTCTAGATGGGGAGTATCTATATGGGGGCCCCATATAATCAATAAGGCCCCATCCCCATCTGTAGAGATCAGATTTGGGCACCATGCCATATAGATTAGATATATAGGGGAGGCAGTTCTATCCCATAGATAATAGAGGGGGGGCATTGGCCCCCCTCTGTTTAGATAGGGATATAGGGCCCAAATCCATCTAGCCTCTATCTCTATCTTGGGGCCAATGAAACTAATCTAAATTTCAATCTAAATCTATATCCCCATGAAACTCAACTCTATATGGCCCCATTAAACTCTATATGGTTAAATCTATCTATGGGGTGGGGGGGTTGCCAAAAAAACTCTATATAGTTAGGGTCAGGGGGGAGAAAAGACCTTGACCAATAGGAGAGGGAAGTCCTCAACCTAACCTAAAGGTTAGTCATCAATTCCCTATTGGTTGATGCCCTCAAATTGTAAGTGGTTGGTGTAATAATCGGTCATTCTTTTTTCCAACTCGTCCTGGAATGGGCGTTAGGACAAAGAACAAGAAGAGAGCTACTATAGGAATTTGTCCAATAGTCACATATGGTGCCTCCATGGGTTCACATATGATCCAACCTAATAGTAATCAATCTACTAGGAAAAATTGAAAGAGTTTCCAGTAGATCAGGGGAAAACTTGAGCTACGAACATATGAACTTTTCATAAAAGGTAGAGCCAACAGAGATGGAAAAATGAGTGCTATTACGGCTACACCAAAAATTTTGTTGGGTATACTATGAGGAATGGCATGGATTGGTGGGGAATACCATTCCAACATAATATGAGGTGGGGTGGCCATCAGATTAGCAGGTATATAATTGTCAGGATGCCCCAAGACATTAGGAGCACAAGAAATCCAAATGGAAGAGAAGATAGCGGAAGCTACCCAACCTACTAGATCCTTCACATAGAAATAGGGATAAAAAGTGATTTTATCCATCTTTGAATGCACACCCAATGGATTATTTGATCCATATTGATGCAATGTATCCAAATGAAAGGGATTGGTGCCTACTGGGATAGGAGGGAGTGGATGATGAGGACTAAAGAAATGATTTAAGGTGGCATTGTCCATGGGGAAACCACCCCATAGCTGAGTCACTATCGTATCTCCCACTATAGGTATGGTGCTAGCTGAGCTTGTAATTTTTGTAGCTCCCTAAAAGCTCATTTAACCCTGAGGTAGTGCATGTCCTATGGAAGCAGTCATAATCATTAATGGGGAGATGATAACTCTGAGGCACCAAACGAATTCCCTAGGACTATCATAACTCACATAATACAAATCATGAAAAATATGGGGGTAAACCACAATGGGAAACATACTTGCCCCATTAGCATGCATATAACGAAGCAACCAGCCCCATTCAACATCTCTCATGATGTTATCTATGCTGTTGAAAGCTGGATCCACATGAGGTGTGTAATGCATAGCTAAAAAAATGCCGGTCACTATCTGAATGGCTAGATGAATACCAACTAATGAACCAAACCCCCACCAATGACTCAGATTGCTCAGGGTTAGATAATCTATCAAATGTTGGTTCAGTGTGGATAATATGCATTGTTTGAGAATGGAAAATCATTGTGTCATGTCTATGTCCCCTCAATTTGACTCCCCCTCAATGAAAAGGAATGGGTGCCCCCCTCTCTATATAGGGTCTATCCATGATCTAGAGTTGAGTTTAGATCACTATAGATAGACCAAACCATGGGGGGCATAGTCTAGATTCACTAGGATAGATAGAGATAGAGGGGGTGGCACCCCTCTCTATATAGATTGATCGACCCTCTCTCTCTATATATCTATATGGGACCCTCTAGATATAGTTGGGAGTTTAGATATAAAGGGGAGGGGAGGGGAGGGGAGGGGATGATCTCTCTTTTCTTGGCACCCCCTATATAGCTAGAACTATATGAGGCATTCCCCAACCCCTATCTATCTATCTATCTATCTATTTATATATCTATCTATCTATCTATCTATCTATTTATCTATCTATCTATCTAACTCTATACAGCCAATATAGATTCTATATGGCTCCCATCTATCATCAATATATAGAGGGGAGGGGGTTGAGGGTGACTCTCTCTAGTTGGCACTCATCTGTATATAAAGGATGAGGGAAAACCTCATCCTACCACCATATCTCTATATAGGGTGCCAACTCTAGAGAGTCACCCTCGATCAACATAAGGGCCTTGACCTTCAGGTCAAGGAGGTTAAGGGCCTTCTCTATCACATATCGTAGTAGTCGTCCTACGGTGGAGTATGAGCACTGGTCCCCCTTAGCCTCCTAATGTCGACATGAGCGCGACTCTCTAGAGTCGACGCTCTCTCGATGCCTCTAGATAGATATGGGGGAGAGGGCCCCCCTCTATATAGATTATCTATTCCCTATCCCAAGATAGGGGTTTTTGGCCTATCACTATCTAAACATTGGCATTGGCAGAGGGGGGCACACACCTAGATCTCTATAGATGGGGTTGGGGTAGAGAGTCGAGGGTGACTCTCTATAGTTGGCACTCGAATTCCTTACTCGACCTTAAAGTCGAGTCCCTCAGTCAATAGGCTGAGTGTCATTTATTATGTATGTATCTAGCCGCCCTCACTCAACCTATTAGTTGAGTGGTTTAAAGGCCCCATGTATAGATAGATAGAGTGCCGACTAGACTAGAGATAGTCACCCTTAGTCTCAGTTACTTGTGCCCTACCATGGGACCTTCATCCCTAGATAGGGAGCCAATCAATGGCCTCTTACCACAGTGATCCCCCATTTTGAAAGGTTTTTTCTAGCCCGTTAGGTCTAAAGTTATATGCCATTGCCATGCGTGGTGCCGATAGATTCACCACTCCAACACTGTGATCAAACATTACAGGCTGGGCATCTATCTCTTGTCTATCTGGGGAAGACTCCAATGATAAGGAACCATAGGCTTAGCTGGGGAAGGCTGCCCTACTAGCCAGTGATGCCAACTAGAGAAAAGCAACTAACAGGAGCAGAGTAAGTAGTGAGTGAAAGGGTTTCTAGTTCATGGATGAATAGAATGAATCATAGGCAAATGTAACTTGACCACCTATATAACTATCTGGAGGGTGACTATCAGTCAGTACTCAACCAAAGGGCATAGTCGGCACCCTATATATAGATTCTATATATGGTGACTTCAGGGTGACTCTTTATAGTCAGGCATTTATGCCCATCACTATCTAGGGGCCCAACAGCCCCAGATAGATATATAGGCTACTCTATATAGCTAGGGGAGAGGTCTTGGGGGAGAGGGACAAAATAGATAGAGTTATCTATATAAGATATATAGGGGGTGGGGGGGTGACAACGTACTTGGAATAGAGTCAGACAATCTAGGTAGGGGTTTTTTTTAGTGGGGGGTAGCCCTAAAGGCCCTCGACCAATGGGAGAGGAGGGCGGCTATATAGAATAGAATAGAGTCAGGCCTAAATTATAGAAAGGATCTATATAGAGAAATAGATAGATATATGGGCCTCCCGGACAGATATATGGACTAATAAACTATTCACTACTCCATCTATAGTTTATATGGGGTGGGGGGGGCGACTATATAAAGTTAGCACTCGATCGACTATAGGAGATCGAGGGAGAGGGAATACCTCAATCGAGTGCCCCATATATAGATAGGGGCCCTGGCCCTTAAGTTAGCTAAGTGGTTCACTATCACTCACACCTCGATTGAGTGCCAGTTATAAGTTCTATATAGAGTCTAGGGTCGAGTGTTGAGCTCCAACTATGTCTAGGGGTTGCCCCCCTCTTTATATATGGGGTGCTTGACCGATAGGTTGAGGCACCCTCTATATAGATATGGTGACATCAGGTTGACTCTCTAGAGTCTACCCCTGACCAATGGGAGAGCCCTATATGGTGAGGGAAGTCTATATTATCTCGGGTTGAACACATCATCTATAGGAATTAGGTTTGGACCCTTGGCCTCCAGCACCCTCTCTCTATATGGGAACTGTCAGCGCGAGGGTCCCCATAGGGGCCCTCGATTGCTCTAGATAGATATCCATGGTCTATAGTTGAGTTTAGATCAAATAGATAGGGCTATTTATATGGCTCCCATATCTATATAGAGTAGAATCCCCATTAAACCCTATATGGCCCAAGGCCATATAAGTTGAGTTCCCTTTATATATAGATGGGAGTTGAGTTGAGTTGAGTTGAGTTTAATGGGGATTTATTATTGTATTGCCAATTACATATATATTATGCTCACCCCTCGGCCTCCCCAAGAGTATTGGGTTAGCGTGAGGGGCATTATCTAGATAGAGTAGCCCCTCAGCCTCCCGAGTGCTATCTATAGTTCCGTTGGCGTGAGGGAAGTCCTTATCCTTATTTCCTTTTGGGTGGGTCTAAATCAATCCCCTTTTTAGCATGTTACGGTCCCTTGAGTCTCTCAACATCAGAGAATGGGAGATTTTCCCCCTTCAGTAAGCTAGATGACCATATTGCAGAGTGCATTCCATTGCACTCCCCCCCCTCGTTAAGGGGCACACTTTGATACTATTGATGTCCAATAGCTTTGATAGTAATGGCTAGATCAACCACTATCTCATCCATCGAGTATGATGGGGAAAATGATGGTATAGCGATGAACATTAGGATGATACTAGGGAATATGGTTTGAATAATATCTATAGTCATTCCATGAACAATCCTTTATGGGATCAGACTTCTTCTATAGTGAAGGTGCCATAAAGCGTGAACCAACATCCGTGATACGAGAACCAAAATTAGAATTGGGAAGGAAAAGATATCATGATGTGAGTCAATGATTCCTTGCATCACAGGGGTTGCCGTGTCTTGAGATCCTAATTGCCATGGTTCTGCAGCATCACAAGGAGCGATTATGAGGACCTTTAGGTACTCAGAGAGGAATAGCCAAATCATTGGGATAATACAAATCATTCAAATCATCACTGTTCTCTCTGATCTTTCACTCCCAAAATTGAGAGACTCCCCGCCTCATTCTTCTTTCTCATAAGATATATAGGGGCACCCCCCCACCTTGCCCATCCTTTCTCCCAATCAATGCACATAACTTGGTTGAGTTGCTCTCTTGGCTGAGTACTCTCCCCTTGTCCTCCTCCCCCCCTATATAGAGTGTCCTATCTAGCTAGATAGAGTAGGCCATTGGGGGAGTGCCCCAAAGTGTGGTGCCCTCCTCCCCCTATCAGGTGAGGGCGCTCACTACACTATAGAATCCCCATCCCCATCTCTATAGAGAGGGAGAGGGAGAGGGAGGGGGAGAGGGAAAGGGGAGAGGGGGACCCCTCTCTCTAAACTCTATCTAACCCTATCTTGGGGGAAGGGGAGGGGTTACCCCATAGATAGATTATTAACTCTCTATAGTTTGATCCCTTACATACCTATCTGGTGCCCCCTCTATATATAGATGGGAGATATGGGCACGAATACGATCACAAAAAGATAGATATGTATGATATGAGTTGAGTGCCTATATCCATATCTATATAGGGTAGGGGGGCATGGGTTCACATCAACATCAAGAATTTGATCACACTCTACTCTCTACAAACTCATGGCAACACACCTACACCCATAGTTAGTTAGATGGAGACTTCGCCCTAAAGTCTAGATAGGCCGTCACTGGATAGTGGGAGCCCGAGTTCTATATATAGGGCCAACTACCTCTCTCTAGATGGGGGATATAGCCATAGCCCTCAGCTGACCCCCCATCTCATCTATATATGGTTTAAATGCCCACCACTCTATATATATGGTATAGGGGGGCCGATGGCCTACTCTATATATCAACTCTAGACTTCAGGGATTGGATCTATCTATAGGGTGCTCTCCTGACCTCTTGATAGAGAGTAAGACCTCTCCCTATTGATAGCCTATGGCCTATAGCTAGGTAAGACAAAAATGACTAACCTTCAGACTGGGGGAATAGGCATAGTAGGGCTTGAACCTACAATATCACTGTTATGAGAAGTATGTTTCAACTGATTAAACTATAAGCCCCATTCTCTCTATTCAACCAATTAGACTAGAAGCCCCATTCGGCTGGCCCCAACCTATTTTACTGGCACTGAAAGTGAAGTAGAGTCTTCTATATATATATGGGGCGGGGGGGGCAATCCCCCTATCTGTCTGAGGAATGGGAGCGCTCGACCCCATTCTATAGAGAGGGACTCAGAACTCAATAGATCAGGACACCACATGAATGTAAATCGATCACCCATTTTATATTATAGACATAATATGTTCTTGTTCTCCATCATGGCCAATCTGAACAAACAAAATTTCTTCATGGATGGGGGGTGCCAGTCAATTGAGGTGACAACGACCTATAGACTGGTATGACCCCACTGTAGAATATAGATATATAATGCTAGGTCCACTACACTATACTACACTGTATATGGCAAGCATGAATTTAGTGGATCAGTCGGTTCCCCATCACCCCTATCTAAATCCCCTATAGATAGATCCACCCCCCACCCATATAGATTTCTATTCTATATGGGGTGCTACCCCCTCTATCTCTATCTATCATAGTGAATAGAATCTATCATCTAATTTAATCTAATCTAATCTATATATGGGGTGAGCATAGTGAATATCCCCCCTCTCTATATATATGGAGAGTTAGATAGAGTTTAGTTTATATAGAGGGCCAAAAAATGCTATCTTGGGCCAAAGAAACTCCCCATCTAGTTTATATAGAGGGGCCAAAGAAACTCTATCTTGGGGGGGGGGGGCTCAACTAACTCTATCTAACTCCCCATATAGATAGAGATAGAGAGTGGGGGGAGGAGGGGCCCCCTCTATATATATATGTCTCATGTTTAGTTTATAGAGAGGGGCCCCCTATATATATATATATATATATAGTCTCGAGCTTATATAGTTATAGAGGGGGGGGCCAAAGAAACTCCCCATATATATAGAGAGGGGGGGGGCCTCTATATAAACTAAACTAACTCTAAACTTCCAATGCCAATGCCCCCATAGAGAATATAGACTCTATCTCTATCTCTAGACTATGCCACCATAGACATAGTGAATAGAGACCATCCCCATAGACATAGTTAATAGAGACCGTGGGGGTCGGGCAAACATTGTATATGGCCCTCTAAAGTAAAGGCCACTGACCCCATCCCCATCAGAGATAGAGATAGAGATAGAGATAGAGATAGAGATAGAGATAGAGATAGAGATAGAGATAGAGTCTATATTCAATTTAGATATGGGTTGGGGGAGTCTCATTTAGAGTTTATCTATGGGGTGGGGGTGGGGGGCTCCATTTAATCTAATCTAATCTAATCTATAGGGCCCCACCCCATTAGAGATAGAGATAGAGATAGAGTCTATATTTAGTTTAGATATGGGGTGGGGGAGTCTCGTTTAGAGTTTATCTATGGGGTGGGGGTGGGGGGCCCATATAATCTATAGGGCCCCATCAAAGATAGAGATAGAGATAGAGATAGAGATAGAGATAGAGATAGAGATAGAGATAGAGATAGAGATAGAGTCTATATTCTCTATGGGGGCATTAGCTAGATAGAGTTTCTTTGGCCCCATCCCCATCTATTCTATAGGATAGGGAAACCCCTGGCCCTATATCTCTATCTTGGGAATCCACCCATAGATATATAAAAATATGATATAGAGAGTGGCGTGCCACCTTGATAGGACCACCCATCTATCTATCTAGGGGGACCCGAATGGTTCTCTCCATCGCCCATAGATAGATAGGCTCGATAGGCCAAGCCGGTAGGAGTGTATGCACACTGAATGACCTTACCTTTCGTCGGCTCTCGATATCAATATCTAGATAGGGTAGGGGGGAGGGACAGTTGAGCTACACATACCATCATCCATATCCATCCATTATATATGTGATATGATACGATTAGTCATTAGCCCCCACCCCATAGATAGATTGTATAGATTAAACTATGTCTATGGTCACGTATTAAAATAGAATAATATGTTTAACCTTGCTCGACCACCCTGCCCCTCCCCCCAAATATCTAGTTTTTTTGGCCCTCCCCACTCCCCTATCTAGATATTGATATCGATATTGAGAGATTCACATGATTTATATACATTTTTGGCTGGGCTCAACCAAAGTGGAGGGGACCGGTCGAGGGCCCCTATCTTATATAGATATATGGCATATAGAATAGTGGGTCAAGATGGAGATAGCATTTCTAATTTCTGCCTAGGTCGAGGGTCGATCGGTCTGAAGGGAGATAGATAGATATAAATATGCACCGTCGAGATAGAGATAGCTATGTAAGGGTCCGCATCTGCATTGATCGATTCTCATTCTTGTGAGAAAGGAGAGGGGGCCCCTATAGATAGAATAGAAATCTTCTCTTTTCAGAGAGGTCATGTCATTTATGTGTGATACAAGTCCATCTCTATTTTATAAGAATGTTCACCCCAATATATAGATAGTTGAGGCAATCACTTGGCCAAATTCAGGGGACCGACATTTGGTCTTCTTTGTCCCTGGGGTAGTAAAGTTCAACCAGGCATAAGGTGTTTTCTCTCTACCCTCCATCTATATTCTATGGCACCTCACCCTTCACTAAGGACCATCTAGATGTATAGGCTATTTTTAGCCTATACATCTCTATTCTATGGCACCTCGCCCTTTGCATGTATAGAATACGTAACACGACTAGACCCTATAGAACCAAGATAGGGCGTAGAGCTATAATCGCACTATATACTGACTAGTGACATGACTCTATGGGTAACATGACTCTATGGGATGGGTAACACGAGTCACTATAGGGGTGACTCTATGGGATGGGTAACATGAGTCACTTAACTAGATCTATATATGTAACATGATTGTATGGGATGGGAAACATGAGTAACTAGATATGATATATGTGAATTGCTATAGACTATACACTAGTAACATGAGTGTAGGGCTCACTATTCAACTTCTTCTGCCAGTCAATTCCCTGCATCCCCTCCCCTATAAGATATTGATTGTGTTTAGGTCAGTTCTCAATCGGGGAGATATTGTTTGAGCCCAGCTATAGGCTCAAGTTCTATAGTTGAGGGGTAGGCCATTGGTCGAGTGTCGACTATGACTATAGGTGCACTTGACATGACATCTAGATAGATAGAATATCCAGTTAGGCCACCCAACCCTATGCCATAGAGTTCTAGTTTAGTTTATATAGAGGGCCCCCTATATATATGGGAGTTTCTTTGGCCCCCTCTATATAAGCTCTATCTAACTCTGATCCCCATCCCCATTCTATAGAGAGGGAGAGGGAGACAGAGAGGGAGAGGGAGAGGGAGAGGGAGAGGGAGAGGGGGGCCAAAAGAATGAGATATTTCGGCCCTTCCCCCTCTATAAAACTAAACTAAACTAACTCTATCTAACTCTAATCCCCATCCCCATCGCCATCCCCATCCCCATTCTATAGAGAGGGAGAGGTAGAGGGAGAGGGAGAGGGAGGGGGGCCAACTATCTATCATTTTTTTGGCAACCCCTCAAGCCCTATATATCTATTTGGGTAAGATTAGATCTATATAGGGATAAAAAAACTCTATCTTGGGGGGCTCTTTATATATATGGGGAGTTAGATAGAGTTTATATAGAAGGGGGGAGGGGTCGTTCCCTCCCCCTCTATATAAACTAAACTAAACTCTATCTAACTCTAATCTATATCTATCTGGGAGCCCTATATATCTATGGGGGGCTCGACCCCCCTATATCTATATGGCTTTAGGTCTAGGTCAAGGGAAGTCCAGTCCTCAATCTATTGATATCGAGCGAGCGCCCTCGACCCAATACCAATACCAATACCAATCAGCCAATAATACTGATATGAACCCAATACCAGTGGCCAATCAATGGGTGGGCCAATTGATGGGTTGGTTAGGATGCAGATCGCTTCATGCATATCGTATGTACACTTGATAAAAGGTCTTGTACACGTGCTCCATGTCTAGATAGTCTAGATATTCACTTGTAAGGGGTCCAAGCTTTTTAAGCTCTATGCTATTAGGGGAATTACCAAGGCTCTTACCACCATTGACTATGTGTAAATCTCTCGAGTACTCTGGGATGATCTTCCATGCTGAGGATTTATGCTTGTGGGTAGGGGTGGATATAGCAGACCAGTGGATCTGGTAGTCAACAATTGTTTAAACTTGATAGAAGTTGTCGTGGTACCTATAGTGGGATAAGGGACTTATCATGATTCCCATGAATTGATTAATGATGTCTTTTTCATTGACATCTATCAAGTAGGCCACGTGGGTTAGCTAAGCTCTTCTCCAGTTAATGATACCTTGATCTTAAAGCCTTTGGAGTATCTTTCTCATAGGTGCCTTGATCTGGGTTTTGCTAGATTCCTGATGGGCCAATTTGCCCAATTCACTACCACTCACTGCACTTCATGAAGGAGCTTAATCGATAGGGCTCGACCAGTGGTGCCCTCTCCTCCCCTCCCCTCCCCCCTCTATAGAAACTAGATTGGAGATGGGATCTAGAATATGGGCCTAAGATAGAGGATTAATTAGATAGGGGCCCTCCCCCTCTAAATATCTAGTTATATTTTTTTTGGCCCTCTCCCTCTCTATATAGGGATCGGGATTGGGATCGGGATCGGTTAGATTAGAGTTTCTTTGGCCCTCTATAAAAACTGGATGGGATATGGATATAGCCACCACTCAACCCCCTCTAGATCTAGATATATGGGGGCATTTATACTCCCCTATAGATCTATAGGCACCCCCTCTATATATATATGGGATAAGATCAGATATATAGAGGTGCCAATGAAACTATATACTGGGCCACCTCTACCGTTACCACTACTATAGGGTTGGGGGTGGCCAAAAAACTCTATCTTTATGTCAAGGAGCCCCCACCCTATAGATCTTATTCTCTAGGGGCCTGATGTTGATCGATGCCTGACTCACCATGGGTCAAGCAATTGAGTGAGTTGCTCACTACAATGACAAAGCTATTAGATTGAGATACGCCTCCCTAGGTCCTCCAACTTGGAATGGATGGCAAAGCATAGGTGGGAAGCTGTGAGATGGATATAGTGCTTTGCCCTTCAACACTTTTCTAGCTCTCACCAAGAATTGGGCCCAACCCCCTAGATAGATTTGGGGTAGAGGCGGCCCCTTTATCTATATGGGCCCTACTATAGAGAGTCGCCCCTTCTCGAATGACCATACTGGGGGATTCTACCATACTCTGTGCAGTTGTGAATCCCATAGAGCTGTTCAACCCAGATTGTAGAAAGTGGGTGATATGTTTTTGGATCCCTCTTAGGAGCCTATGGTACCCATGATTCCTAGTAGAAAGTTGTCGGCATATCATACATAATAAATCCTAATTCCTTCAGGGCTATGGCTATATATAGTCGTCAGGGTCAGGTTAGCTAAAAAGACTCTATCTTGGGGGTATCTAGATATGGCAACCCTATCTATATAGATGGGAGATCGAGGCACCCTATATATTACACTCGACCCCCTATATTGATATGGGTGCCCTCCCCAAATATCTAGTTTTTTGGCTCCCCCAAGATAGAGCCCATTAAATCTATATGGTGGCCCTCCATAAAAACTAGATGGGAGATGGGATCTGGGATATGGACCTAAGATAGAGGATTAATTAGATAGGGGCCCTCCCCCTCCAAATATCTAGTTCTAGTTTTTTTTGCCCTCTCCCTCTCCCTCTCCCTCTCCCTCTCCCTCTCCCTCTCCCTCTCCCTCTCCCTCTCCCTCTCCCTCTCTATATAGGGATCAGGATTGGGATTGGGATTGGGATTGGGATTGGGATTGGGATTGGGATCAGGATCAGGATCAAGATCAGTTAGATTAGATTTTCTTTAACCCTCTATAGAAACTAGATGGGATATGGATATAGCCACCACTTGACCCCCTCTAGATCTACATCTAGATCTATGGGTATTATCTATCTGGGGGTGTCTAGTTGGCACCCCTCCAGTAGTTATATAGAGAAGGGAGGGCTGATAGGTGAAAGGACAAGGAGGCCCTCTATCTATATGGGGAGTGAGCATAGCAAACCCCTCTCTTGATGACTCATGTCATTTGAGTTCTCGATCGAGTTTGAGTGCATATTGGTCATCAGGAACCAATTTGGTGATCTGATTAATTAGAATGTTGTGCTTCTATTGGATCCTCTTTATCTCCCAATTGAGCTTATGTAGGTAGATGTTTCCCAATAGGGCCGAGAGTAGGATGGAGGAAGGGTGGCTACCTATCCCTCTCTCCCTATCAGTCGAGGGTCCCCCATAGAGATATAGGGCTCCTCTCCCTACCGGTCGAGAGCCTCCTAACAATAGAGAGTCCCTTTCCCATATAGATAAAGGGCCTCCTCAATCTATCGATCGAGAGCCAACTAAATGCCCTCAACCCCCTCTAGATAGATGGGGTCGAGTGGCAGCTATATCCATATCCCATCTAGTTTCTATAGAGGGCCACTATATATAGTTAATCAATCTATATAGAGGGGGGAGGGGAGAAACTATATATAGTTAATCTATATAGAGGGGGGTAACTCTAAAAAGTGAAGTTGATTTAATGGGCTCCCCATATATATAGATGGGGTGCCAAAAAAATCTATCTTGGGCTCCCACGAAACTCTTTAGATTTTTGCTTTGATGCCATAGTGATATAGAGGGCCCCTTATATAGATAGGGGGTCAGATGAGGCCCTCAATCTCTCGATCAAGTGTCAGTATAGAGTTTAGAGTTAGTTAGGTTATAGTTTAGTTTAGAATCTAATCCCATCCCATCCCATCCCCATACCCATTTATATAGAGAGGGAGAGGGAGAGGGAGAGGGGAGAGGGCCACCATAGAAGTTGAATGGGCTAGATATTTGGGGAGAGGGGAGAGGGGGGCCACTATCTATAGTTAATCTATATAGAGGGGGGGCAACTGTATATCATAATCTATATAGAGGGGGGCTAACTGTCTATCATTAATCAATTTATATAGAGGGGGAGGGGTGGGAAATTGTCTATCGTTAATCTATATAGAGAGGGGGTAGATATATAGAGTTTTTTTCGCAACTATATAGAGTTTTTTTGGCAACCATATAAAGTTAAGTTAAGTGAAGTTGATTTAATGGGCTAGACTCTATATATAGAGAGGGGGGAGGGGTAGGGCCATTGTATATAGTTTTTTTGGCAACCCTATAAAGTGGATTTAATGGGCTAGACCCTATATATAGAACGGGGGCATAATATAGAGTTTAGTTTCATTGGCACCCCATATATAGGTTTGTGTAGAGAGAGGAGGACCTTCAGATCCTCGGCCTCTTGAGAGAACTATAGATGTCATCTGAGTGCCGACTCTAGCTCTAGAGAGTCCCCCTCATCCTATTGCCATATCTCTATATAGGGTGCCAACTCTAGAGAGTCTCCCTCCTCTCCCTCCTTGACTATATAGAGTTTTTTGGCCCAACCCTCTCCCTTTAGATAGAGAGATGGGAGAGATGGCCCCCCTCCCCCTCTATCTAGATGGAGATGGGGCCCTCTATATTGATGGGGTGGGCGAGCGGGTGGTCAAGTGGTTAAAGGCACTGTAGATGGAAATAGATCTGCCCACCCCATAGATCTAGAGGGGATTGGGGGAGCCATCTCTCTATCTCTATCTATAGGGTTGGGGTCAAGCCCTAATGGTCAAGTACCAGGTATATAGGGAGGGGGTCCTCGTTCATGGATGAGGTGAAAGAACAAACTATTCTTTCTTTCCCCCCCATCAATCTCTTCCTTTAAGATTGGGATGAGTCGATGTCGGTCGATGGTGTGTAAACACTTACTGATGCTAAATTCCAAGAACCAATTTGAATAGCCCCACTCTTTTCTAATCCATATTAGGGCTAAGTGGCAGCCTTAACCTGGGTGGAAGTGCGATGTGTCTAGAAACTCAAGATCATAAATGGATTCGAGTAACACTCTTATCACCCTTTTCATGATCTTCTCTATTGGTACTACTATTGTGAGTGGTCGAGACTTACTGTTTGGAGTCATCATGAGATGAGAGTGAGTGATTTGGAAAGGGGAGAGAGCAAGGCCCATTTTTTGCTCTGACTTGACTATCTGCCAACTCAATTATCCAAAGTAGCCATAGCCAAACAAGGTGCAGGAATGAGAGAATATGAGGTTAATGCCAATCAACTTTATAGGGAATGGAAATGACTGTCTACCTTATCTATTTATCTATCTATCTATATGGGGAAAAAAAGTGCCAGGGTGCGTGATCTCAGCCCTACTATCAGCTATGATCTGAATGTGACAAGATTGACATGACAAGATTGGTTTGTTGTAGATCCCATATAGAGTTGAGAAGTCTCTATCGGCACCCCATCTAGATTCTATTCTATGACCGGATCCCAATGTGACAAGATTGACATGACAAGATTGGTTGGTCGCAGATCCCAGCTGATCTCATCTTAATCTCAGCCCCACTATCTCATCCTCACTACATACACTATCTCAGGGAAGCCCACTATCTTAGGTATTCCCTCGCCAAGACAAGATAGGGGCTCGTCCTCCTCGACTCTATAGAGTAGAGTAGAGTAGAGTGGACCAATCCCCTATATATCTATCCAATCCCCACCCACTTAAATTAGATATATAGGGTTGCCAGATAGATACCTATATAGAAGATAGATAGATAGATAAATAAATAGATAGATATAAGCAAAGGGGTTGTCCATCAACATAGACTGATCTATAGATGGGTTGATGTTCCATCTATATTCATATCTATATATAGGGGTTGATGGTCAATCTATTATATACATGATACAAAGGGGTCCTATCTACCCAACCTAATAGAGAGGAGTGAGTATAGCCCACTTGATAGAGATTAGGAGGCCCCTTCGTCACTATCACTATATAGATGTCTCTATCTATGGTGAGGGGCATAGGTTCATCAACAACTATAGAGCTATGCCTGACTAGAAAGATAAATAGATGGGGGAGCAACTAATAGACTGGACTATATTATAGAGTAGAGCTATGCCCGACTCAAAAGATATATAGACAGGGGAATATAGAGTTGGCTCCATCTATCTATGAGGTTCAACCTATAGATAGGGGTGACTAGATAGACAAGGGGCCTCCTAACCAGACTATAGCTCTACTAGACTCTTATAGACTAGACTAGACTAGACTCTTATAGACTAGACTAGACTAGACTCTTATAGACTATACTAGACTAGACAAGGGGCATCAAGACTCTACTCTAGCTCATAGAGATAGAGTCCCCTATCTATATAGAGAGGGGTGGGGCACAATATAGAGTTGAGCCCTCTACTCTATATATAGATGGGACCCTCTAGATATAGTTGGGAGTTTAGATAGAGGGGGGAAGGGGTATTCACTCGATATGAAGAGTCTAAACTGAAGAGTTCCTACTCAATATGAAGATTGAATATCTAGTCCTAGTTTATATCTATAAGGGGGCATACCCCCATCTCTAGTCTTGAGTCCCTTAGAGGGGCATATGGATTAGATATATAGGGTGTAGTCTAGTCATCGATCAAGTGAAGTGAGAGATGTCTAAGTTCATAGCCTACAGTATCAGATCGCCCTAGCCCTATATATAAAACTCATCAGATGGATATGGATGCCTGAGCATTGAGGCCCCTCTATCTATATGGGTCTATATGGGTCTCGATTGGGTTTAAAGGCCCTATCCTATACATAGATGGGGGATGGGGACCGGTTGGGCCCTCTACTCTATATGGATGGGGACCAAAATTCTCGGTGGTTATACATGGATAGGGGCCCTATACAACAAGCCCTATATATAGATGGGGACCGGTCAGGCCCTTGCCCTCCCCTCCCCCTCCCCCTCCCCCTCTAGTAGATCTGATCTATAGATGGGGTTGGGGGTAGCTATCTAAGATAGTGGTTAGGTTAGCATATATATAGAGAGGGGGGGAACCTATAGATAGATAGGGCCCCCCCTCTCTCTATATATGTAGAGTTTTTATCTATATAGATAGAGTAGGCCATCGGGGCTGAAGTCACTCCCCATATATAGATAGGGTAGATGCTCTTCTCTCTTTTATCTCTCTCACTAGTTCTTGAGAGGGAGCTAGATCTATAGATAGGCCCCATCTCCCACTCCCACTGATGTTGATTGTAACAAACTATGATCGCATGAATGTAGATTAGATCGATCTCATATATACCTATCCAATCCCCACCCCCTGTCTATATCTATATGGAATTCTAGATATAGATGGGAGATAAGATAGGGTGCATCTATCTATATCGAGCGGGTCACCCACTCTATCTAGGGGGGTTAGGTTGCATGAATGGAATGAATCAAAGCCCTAGTTCTATATATATCACATACGCCTAGATAGATATATAGGGTGATGCATCCATCCAAGAATAGAGAGAACTCTAAAAGCCCAACTAGATCTGAGTGGGTGGATATAGCTAGGCTAGGTGGGTATATTCTAGTTAGAGAGAAAGAGAGATCTATAGAGCAGATCAGCAAATAGAGATATAGATCAGTGGATGGATAGATAGATTGCTAGATCTATATAGCAGATGGATAGATAGAGAGATCAATAGATCACCCCACTATTATCTTGATATAGATCAGTGGATAACCCCCCTCAGGGTCCCTCACCAGAGTTCCCCACTCTAGAGTCTAGTTGGGCATAGCTCTATAGTCTAGTGTATGCCCCTCACCCCAGAGTGGATTCGCTACTCCATTTATATATATGTCTCGATAGACCCAACCCTATAGAGAGAGGGGGGGCTATGCTCAAGATAAGAGTCTATCATATTCACTACTCCATCTATATATATGGGATAAGAGTCTATCATATTCACTACTCCATCTATAGAATTTTATCTATCTCTAAAGACTAAATATAGGTTGGCATGAGAGAGACTAGTTATGCCCTATATATGGGGCAGGTTGGTTGGCAAGAGTGTCGAAGAATGAAGATATTCTTAATATTATTGGATGGGATGATCAGAGCTTTCTTTTATTAGTTGACCTCAACCTCCATACATATAGATAGGGTCTAACTATGATCAAGTGCCGACTTATCGCCCCATACCTCATATAGAGGACTCTAGTCAGAGTCGCCCTTATATGGAAAGAGGTTTGATCTGACCTATGGGCCTAATTAGATATGGCAATGGGAGAGGGAAATATATCTATATAATGGGGCACTTGCCCCCCCTCTATAGATACATCACTCACTCTCTATGGGGTGGGGGCCCCATTTCGGTCAGGTCCCTATCTATATATATATGGCATAGTCCCTGACCCTATATAAATCCCCTATTTCTATATTGTATGGCATCACATCTATATGTGTTCGAGAGGATATATTCTAATTATGTCTATGGGTGCTAGCCCCTATTGATGATTGATATAGGCATGCCCCCACTGATAGCCCCAAATAGATAAGATATATATATATATATATATATATATATATATATATATATATATAAGGAGTGGGGCTTTAGAGCATATAGAGTGTTATGCTCTAGCTCAGCTCTAGTCAAGAGGCCGAGGGCTCCACTAGATAGGCCCTTACCCTCCAGATGGAGATATATAGCCTAGCCCTATAGAAATGAAACTATTGCTAGATAGATAGGGCACCAAAAACCTCTATCTATATTTTGCTCGGGAGATCCCATCTATCTATCTATCTATCCATCTATCTATCTATCTATCTATCTATCTATCTATCTATCTATCTATCTATCCTAGTTAGTATGTCTACTCTCCTCCCCATAGGATCTGAATGACATATAGACTTGCAGTGCAGGTTCTGCCCCCACCTATAGAATCAAGAGAGGGAGATATGATAGGATAAGCCCTAGGGGCACGCCCCTCTCTCTATATATAGGGTCTAGCCCATTAAACTCAATCAACTTCACTTTATATGGTTGCCCCCCCAAGATAGAGTTGGCCCTCTATATAGATTGATTAATGAAAGATGGTTGCCCCCCCTCAAGATAGAGTTTTTTTTGGCCTCTATATAAATAGGGCCCATTAAATCTATATGGTGGCCTCCCCCCTCCCCCCTATATAGATTGATTAATGATAGATAGTTCCCCCCCTCCCCCCTCTATATAAATAGAGTTAGATAGAGTTAGAGGGGGGCCTCTATATAAATAGGGCCCATTAAATCTATATGGTGGCCTCCCCCCCCCCTCCCCCTCTATATAGATAGAGTTGGCCTCTATAGAATGTAAATAGAGTTAGATAGAGTTAGAAGGGGGCCTCTACTCTATATAATCTAAATAGATTTAGATAGAGTTAGAGCGGGGCCTCTACTCTATAGAATCTAAATAGAGTAATGGCCCCCCTCTAACTCTATCTAACTCTATTTATATAGAGGCCCCCTCTAACTCTATCTAGCTCTATCTTGAGGGGGGGAGGGGGGCATAGCTCTCTAGTCTAGTCTATGCCCCCATCTATATATCTATTTGGTGAGGGGTCCCTATCTATATCTAGAGTTCAAGCAAAGGGGCTGGGAACTCTGGGTTGGTGAGGGGCATAAAATATCTATCTATAGGGGTCCATCTAGTCTATGAATAATCATTCATGGGATGGTGAGGGGCTAGACTAGACCCCTATCTATCAGATAGAGTTCTCTATAGGGAGGAGGGGGGAGTGGGGCATACCATCAATATAGTATAGGAGATCTATAGATGGGGGCACAACTCGTCTATGAGAACCTAGAGTGCCCCCATCTATAAATCTCTTCACCCCATACCCTCACCAACCCAGCCCTTCACCCCCTATATATCTATCTAGGACCATCCCAATGTATCATGTATAGAATAGAGTAGAGAAAGGGTTGGGTCCATCTATAGACTCACCCCTCGCTAGTCTAGTCTAGTCTAGTCTAGTCTAGTTTAGTCTAGTCTAGTGTAGTCTAGTCTAGTCTAGTGTAGTCTAGTCTAGTCTAGTGTAGTCTAGTCTAGTTTAGTCTATATGTAGGGAGGGGAGCCTATATATCCCATATCTATCTAGAATTCCATATAGATATAGATAGGATGTGGGGATTGGATAGATATATAGGCTCCCTATCTCCAGATGGATGCCCAGCTATATATATAGAGGGTTACACCCATAGAGTTAGATATCCACTCACCCCTCACCCCAGATAAAATAGACATATAGGCAACCCTCTATAAATCTATCCAATCTCCACCCCCTGTCTATATAGATCTAATTAATAGAGATAGGGGGCCAATATAGAGAGTAGATTAGATCTATATAGGGGGCCTCTCTATAGGTTCTCTATTGATGGACAATGATATAGATGGACATAGATGGGGATGGGGCATCAACCCCTATATATAAAGAGGAGAAGTGCCCCCCCCTCTATATATGGGGAGCCAAATATAGAGAGTTTTTTTGGCTCCCCTTTATATCTAAACTCCCAACTATATCTAAAGGGTCCCATATAGATATATATAGAGGGTCAACTCAACTTAACTTAACTTCACTTTATATGGTTGGGGGTTGCCCTCCCCTCCTCCCTCTATATAAACAGGGCCCATTAAATCTATATGGTGGCCTCCCCCGCTCTATATAAATAGAGTTTTTTTGGCCTCCCCCACACTATATAAATAGAGTTTTCTTGGCCTCCCCCCCTCCCCCCTCCCCCCTCTCTATATAGATGGGGATTTGATCTACTCTATATTGGGAGGGGCTAGATAGATATATATATATATATAGGGTGGGGAGTTGGCCCTATCTCTATACGGGATCATGGGTTGAAGTCGGTTGAGTGACTTAACCAACCACCAACCCAACCATTTAATCTAATTGCCTAACCAATCAGAGGAATCTCCTTCCCCAAACTCTACTCTATATATAAACTCAAACACTATATAGAATTAGAATAGAAACTTGGGGACTATCGCCACTCGGCTCTCAGCATAAAACTCCACTCACTATCATCAACATGAAATGAGGAATGTTGAATTGCAAGGAACAAAAATGTGGAATCAGGTAATCTATTATGGAATTAGATACGAATCCCCACCCAGCATCCCAATTTATCTCAGCTCGGTGCTTAGCCCCCTTCCCGTTGTTTTGGTCACCCTATAGATCTAGATAGTGGCCATCTCGTGAATGTTGGCTTAGAGTCTTACTATTACTGATGAGTACATTAGAGTAATATGACTGATTGAATTGATGGGTTTGATGTCATCATGCTGATGTCGGGCCCCTATCTCCCAAGATATATAGATGGGGGTGGGGAATGAACCAATCCCAAACCAGAGGTGAGAAGAGAACAAGAGATTGATCATTGATTGGATCCGATCTCACCTCACCAAAGTAGATCAATTTAAGCATTATATAAATAGGGCTCAAGCTCCTATAGGGCTGCCAAACCCAAGCTTTCCTAGCATTCTATTATATAGATAAGGGCTCGCCCCCATATATATATAGATGGAGTAGCGAATATTTAATAAATACGCTCACCAGCAGGGACTCTATTTCTCTATGGTTCTAAAATGAGCAGAGTAAGGCTAGTAAGATAAGATAAGATGGATAGTTTATTTCTCCTCTCCCCCCTCTCTATTCTAGATGCTCCCCAACTATAGCCCATCTATATAGAGAGGGGGGGAGCCCTATCTATTCTTGGGATGGTTAGTGTCGTCACTCGAAGGAGCCCTATTTTAAGAGTTGTCTATGATATGACAATCCCACCTTCAAAGGAAGGAGTTATATATCTATCTAGTTAGTCTTTAGTTTCATCTTGGTCTTTAATATAGATATATAGGCACCCAATTCTAGTCTAGTCTAGTCTGGTCTAGTCAAACCCATCCTTGAATCAGAGAGGGTGTTTTGTCTAGATGGGAATATGTCTTGTCCCCCATGTTCTTTACACATGCATGAATGAATGAACACTAAGGGAGTGTTGAGGCCCCCATATTAGTTAGGAAGGAAACCTGTCTAAACCCTGTCAGACACTCTAGATGTGTAGTAGTAGGCACTTCTTAGGCCCCTTCCTGGCTGGTACTATGGGCCCTTTGCCATCCATTAATAGCTGTCTAATGAGTGGGCACCCCCTCTAGATAGATATGATCCCATTCAGATAACCAAAAATAAATACGAATCATGATACACCTTGTGTCGCTCTATCAATCGAGGGCCCGGCTATATATCTAGTCAGGTAGGGGTGAGGGATAGTCTATATAGTTTAATTGGCACTCAACCGATAGGCCCTATCTATACATGGGGGAGTGAGTGATAGTCTATATATATATATATATATATATATATATATATATATATATATATATATATATATATAGGGTGCTCAACCGATAGGCCCTATCTATATACGGTGGAGGGAGAGGGACTCATCTGATAGGATGAGGAGGGGAGAGGGCCCCTATATATATTAGGGGGTCCCTAAATCCTTAATTTGGTTTGGCCAGCACTTGGCCCAAAAAGCATGGCCATGGGCTACTTGGTCCAAATGGTGGCATGGCACTCTTTTCCCCATGCCCGTTTCACATGCGCTTCATGCGTCATTCATTGGCGAATATCCATCTATATGGCTCTCCTCTTATTCATCAGTTTTGGATGGAATTTATTGTTATTCCCCAAAAGGAAAAGTCTCACATCAAGATGTCGATTCATTCCCTATCCCCAAGAAGATGGGTAATCCCTCTATCCATCCCTCCTTCTCAACTCGACCTATCGCATATGTCAATTGAGGTCGACTATCTAGAGTATGCACTCAACTGGTGAAACCTCAACATTGGGGACTCTAGTCTAGTCCCCCAATCCCCCAATCATATGGAACTCACTCAACTGGTGCGGTGACTCTCTATTCTATACTCAGGTACTTAACTTCCACTAGTGGAGTGGATAGTATCTATTCTAGTCCATTCATGCCCCCAATCCCCTTTAGATAGATGGGGTGGGTGGCAGTCACCTATCTATATGGCTAATGGATGGTTGAGTTGACTAGCTTGTGTCATCTCGGTAACTGGTAGGGAGCACCTCAGTAGATGATCACGCACTATAATTGGGAATCTTATCATACTTAGGGCCAACTTTGATTCACCAAACCCAAGTTCATCTTGTGCAGTGTCTCGCAGCATTGTGGATAGATACGGTTGGTTCATGATCTATTACATGCAAGATATGTCGATTGATCCCACCCAATTCACTAGATTAGATATGTCAGGTTAGTTGATCCCACCCAGTTCACTGTGTCACAACTTTTGGTAAGCTACGTGTCTGGTGCATGAATGTAGAACTACCACTCCAGGCAACCTTTTAGCCACCCAACAACCTATAATGGTAGTCACTACTCCCATCAAGGCTAGTAAGTGAGCCCCATAACTCAGAGCGGTAGAGGATGAATAGAATTTGCTATAAAAGTAGGCTAATAGGGGTATTCTTGCATATGGGGACATAGTGATGGAAGATGTAATACCCAAAATAGGATTCATCCCAGCTAGAGCACCCAAATCCATTATATATTTGACATGGGTTCGTCATAATGCTGGGACTATGGCAGATGCACCTATCATCATTGGTACATGGATGAAGATACCAATTAGTAGTGATTGAATTCCTCCTATGGTTCCACATGAAAAATTGGTATGAATATAACCCACATGTCCAATCGAACTATGAGCTAAAGGTCTTTTGACTTTCATCTGGGCCATGGTAGCCAGTGCTCCTGGGATCATGGGAGTAATGCTATAGGGGAAGAATATTTGTTGCGATGTAGTTCCATAGAAACTATGGATAAAAACACGTAACATATTCGCAAGAATAGAAATTTTGGGTGCAATAGAGAAGAATGCTACAACTAGGGTGGGTGAACCCTCATGGATATCAGGTGCCCACATATAGAGGGTCAAGAGAGATATAGAGTTTAGGGGGGTGTCACTGCCTTCTCTTCCAGATCTTAAATTCATTTAGTTTGTAGAAGTGCCACACGAGGGAGAATGAGGACTATAGATAGTCATCATCTACGAGAAAAGTGCTCCCTAGACTGAACGTGAAAGTTTTTCCCATCATACAACTCTGGTTCTCTACTCTCAACTCCGATTAGATATCCAAAAGTCCCAGGTCCACTTTGGTTTCACTCATGGATCCATAGTAGATGCCTGCTCTCAGTATGGTTAGACCCCTTTTTGTTGTTGCCAATGCTTTTCCAGGCCAGAAGGAGTGGGGATTCTTCCCTATTATAGAGAGAAAGAAAGCTCATGGCGTTATTGCTCACTGCACCCCCCTCCCCCCTCTATATAGATTCTCTATGCTAAGCCCTATCCCTATTCCTATCTAAATAGAGAGGGGAAACAGCCCTATCTTATCTATTTATGGCACTCAACTGACAAGTTGAGCTTAGATAGTTGCCCTCCTCTACCAATGCCAATGCCAATGCCAATGCCAATGTTTAGATAGGGATAGGGATCAGATCTATAGGGGAGGGCCCCTCAAGCCCTATATATCTATTCTATCTGGGCATATCTAATCTATATATGGCAGATCTAGATCTATCTTGGGGGGGCCTTAGATAGATCTAACCCCTTCCCCCTCCCCCCTCCCCCTCCCCCTCTATATAGATATAGATATTGATATTGATATTGATATTGATATTGATATTGATATTGATATTGATATTGATATTGATATGGGATAGATAGGGCTTGGGAGGGCCCTCTCTATATATAGAGTCTAGCCCATTCAATACACTTTATAGGGTTGGGGGTGGCCCCAAATATCTAGCCCATTAAATTTATAGGGTGGCCAAGCCCTATCTATCTGGGTTAGATCAGATCTATATAGGGGGGAGGGGGGGCCCAAGATAGGGTTTTTTTTCCTCTATATAAACTAAACTAACTCTATCTAACTCTAATCTATAGAGAGAGGGGGGCCACCCCCAACTGTATAGAGTTTTTTTGGCAACCCCCCAACCCCAAATATCTAATCTAGCCCATTCAATCCCATATATCTATATAGAGGCACTTCACTTAACTTGGTTGGGGGTTGCCCAAAAAACTCTATACAATAGCCCCCCCTCCCCCCTCTATATAGATCGATTAACTCTATCCCATATATATATAGAGGGGGGCCATTGTTTATATTTTTTTGGAAACCCCCAACCATATAAAGTGCCTCTCTATCTATATAGATGGGGAGTTTAATGGGCTCTATCTCTATCTATTGGGAGTGGCCCCCCTCTCTCTATAGATTAGGGTTAGATAGAGTTAGAGGGCCCCCCTCTCTATATATATGTCTTGAGCTTATATAGAGGGGGGGAGGGGCCCTCCCCTCCCCCTCTATATAAACTAAACTAGACTAAACTCTATATGGGAGTTCCCTCTATATATATATATATATATATATATATGGGAGTTTAGATATAAAGGGGAGGGGCTCTCCATAGACATAGTTATAGAGAGGGGGCCAAAATAACTAGATATTTGGCCACCCCCAACCCCTCCCTATATATATGGGGATTGAGTTGAGTTTCCTATCTATAGAGAGGGGAGAGGGAGAGGGGCTCCCCATATATAGAGAAAGGGGGGCAGATTTTTCATAGATAAGGGCCCTCGGCTATCTAATCTATATGGGGGCCGAGCGCCCCATATATAGAGAGGGAAAACTATCGCTCACACCTCTAACAGTCGAGGTGTGAGCGATATCAAACCACTCTCTCGATAGGGAGAGCAGATCTATCTGGTGAGGGGTGAGTGCAGCATATAGCCCTCTCCTCTCCTCTCCTCTCCTCTCCTCTAATTAGATAGGAATAGGGATAGGGATAGGGATAGGGTTAGGGATAGGGATAGGGGCACTCTCGGATAGATGGGCTCCCTATCTATTCTATCTGGGCAAGGGGTGAGCGGAGCATAGTGTAGTGAACCACTCACTTTCTACTTACAGAAAGCAAGGGCCCCTATCTAGATCCCTATAGATCCCTATCTAAATAGAGGGGGGCAGTGACCCTATCTATATATGGGTGAGAGCACTCGATTAGCACTGGGCTTGACCAATATATGGGGATGGGGAGAGGGCCTTTCCCTTTACTTTAGGGCATTTATGCACTTGATTGATAGATCGAGGCACTCCCCCACCCCTACCCTACCCCACCCCCATCTATATATCTTATATCTTATCCCTAGACATAGTTAGGTGAATACCATTCTCCCCTCTAGATAGATAGATATATAGTGATAGTTGGGGGCTAGTCTAGAGTTCTCTATATAAGATATATAGGGGGTGCCAATGAAACTATAGACCGAGCCACCCCATCTATAGTGGATAGATAGATAGATAGATATATGGGGCATCCCCGCCCTCACATAGATATCTTATATCTTATCTCTAGACACACACACACACACACACACACATATATATATATATATATATATATATATATATATATATATATATATATATATATATATATATATTGATAGATCAAGGCACTCCCCCACCCCTACCCTACCCCGCCCCTGTCTATATATCTTATATCTTATCCCTAGACATAGTTGGGTGAATACCATTCTCCCCGCTAGATAGATAGATAGATAGTGATAGTTGGGGGCCAGTCTAGAGTTCTCTATATAAGATATATAGGGGTGCTAATGAAACTATAGACTGGGTCACCCCGTCTATAGTGGGTAGATAGATAGATAGATATATGGGGCATCCCTGCCCTCATATAGATATCTTATATCTTATCCCAAGACATATATATATATATATGGGGTGGGGGGGCAAATACTAATCTCTTATTGGTCTATTGGGCCGGCTCCATCTATATAGAGTCCCCCTTAGGGGGGGTGAGCGATAGATATATATAATAGATCCCATATATAGAGAGGCCCCACCTGCAACTAATAGATGGTATTGGGGTCGAGGCCCCTCTTTATAGGGTATATAGGTCCTCGTCCCTATATATCTATTTGGGCCCCTCCCTCATGGCCTACTCTATCGAGAAATCAGCCAATGGTATCAGTATTATAGACTTTAGACTAGGCACTTGGCTGACCCCTATCTCTATCTGGCATGCCTTTCTCCTATCTATATGGCAACCCCCTATCTATATTTGGGGCATCTATAGTCGACATTCGGCACTCCCCCACCCCTATATACATAGGTTGATGGGAGAGAATTCTATACGTAGGGGACCACCCACATCCTACATCCATCTATCCTGTCCCTGTCCCTATCCCTATTTAGATAGATGGGATGGGCAGATAGATGGGGCCAAAAAGAACTCTTTATAGGGCCAACTCAAAGTCAAGGAGGGGGAGGGAGGGCCCCTATCTATGAAAACCCCCACTCTATCTATATGGCGATAGCCTATATATCTATTTGGGGGGCACAAAGTGCTAACTACTAGTACTAAAGGTCCTTAGACTTCTAGTTTGGGTTTTCTTCTAGAGAATCTAATTGTTCACCATTGGATCTTACCGATACAGCCCCCTATGGTTTCCATTATCAGGATATCCTTTTTCCCATTGTTCCTAGAGAGTTGTTGGGTGATCAGCTCCCATGCTGAGTCACTTTCGAATCTGAACCTTATCGCTCTTTCCTCTTCAACAGGCAAGAGGCACACTAGATCAGATTCACAATATTAGTGTTGTGTTGTGCTATGTTAGTGCAAGCTAGTGTTAGTGCAAGAGTGTGCGTTCACTGTGGCATTCCACTATTATGTTCACACTTCACTGGGTGGATAGTTGACTAGGAGAGAACTTTGATTCGTAGTGCTTATCTTGTGCGACAACACTATGGAGTGAGCGGCTCTTCTAGGTGGGTGACTATGGAGAAAGGCATGCAACGTGTTATGGTCTCAATGCCCTTATGAGGTAGTGATGAGTCATGCTCTCCTCTCCCTATCAGTCAAGAGCTTAAATGCCCTCGATCTATCAAGTGCCCCTCCAATAGAGAGTTTTTTTAGCTGAGAGAGTAGGGGCCCCCTCTATGTATAGATAGATCGACAGCCTCCACTATCGAGAAAATATATCTATAGTTGATAGGCCAACCTAATTCTCCCATATATAGTAAATAGAGGGGGGGTTGAGAGGCCGAGCCCTATCTATCCCATATCTAGTTTAGTTAGAGGGGGTGAGGGGTGAGCCCCTCTAACTATAGATGGGATCCATCTAGGATAGATAGCCCTATCCTCATCCTCTAATATATAGGGATAGGGATAGGCCCCTCCCCCCAAGCCCTATCTATCTGGGCCTTATCTATAGGGTGGCCCTCTATATTTAACTTAAACTCTATCTAACTAGAATCCCCATACCCATCCCATCTATATAGAGAGGGAGAGGAAAAGGGAGAGGGAGAGGGAGAGGGAGAGGGGGGAGAGGGAGCCTATATATCTATCCAATCCCCACCCACTTAAATTCTAGATATAGATGGGAATAGATATATAGACTTCTCTAGACTTTCTATGGGGTGAGCATAGCAAATACCCCTCAAGCCCTATATATCCCATCTATATAGAGAGGGGGCCTATCTAATCTATCTATGGCAGAGCTAGATCTATCTAGGCCACCATATAGATTTTAATGGGCTGCCCATATATATAGAGAGGGGGGGCTCTCTATATATAGAGTCTAACCCATTAAATCAATTGCACTTCACTTTATAGGGTTGGGGGTTGCCCCCCCAATATAGAGTTTCTTTGGCCCCCCTCTATATAGATTGATTAACTATATACAGTTGGGGGTGGTCCTCTATATATATATATATATAGAAACTAACTCTAATATATACTATCTAGGAGGCCCCCCCCTCTATTCTATATGGGATGGCTCAGCCTCTCCATCGGCCAAGCTATATATATATATATATATATATATATATATATAGAAACTAACTCTAATATATACTATCTAGGAGGCCCCCCCTCTATTCTATATGGGATGGCTCGGCCTCTCCATCGGCCAAGCGCCTAATAGAATCTATAGTGGAGGCTGTCGGCCCTATCTCATCTATCTATGGGGGGGTCGAGTGTGACTATAGATAGTTGTCAAGCCCATAAATGTCCTATCCTCTGAGAGAGTTGGTTTCATCGATTGGTTGCAATCTATTGACCACCCATAGGCAAATGTCCTACAGCCACCCGAAAGGGAACTGTAGTGATCTTGAATGAAGATCCTATAGCAATGAATTAAATCCCTACAAAAATACCACCGGATCGAACACCGAATAAAGTCATTTCATATCCGATCAAAATCTTGGCTAATTGATCGAAGTGGGTCACTCTAGTGGACCCATAGATCATGGAACAAATGGGGTAGGCCACCACACTATGCGTTAGATGTGAACCCCCCCCGGATAACCGTACGTACGACTCTCACTGCATATGGATTGCATAGAGACTCTGAAACCCTTCCTTCATTGGGCCATATGCCATTTAAGGGGCCCTCTCCCAGCTATCAGCTATCTATTCTATAGTAGGCTATCGGGAGAGAGAAAAACATCTATATAGATAGGGGGCTTGCCTATATCTATAGGGGCGGTTGAGGCACCATAGAGGGATGGCCCCCACTGTATAGAGATAGAGATAGAGTCTAGACTCAGTTTAGATATGGGGTGGGGGCATTGGAATTGGGTCTAGATTCAGTTTAGATATGGGGTGGGGGGCATTGGCATTGAGTTTAGATCTTATCTATGGGGTGGGGGGGCATAGTCTATAGTTTAATTGGAAGATATAGAGATAGAGATAGATTTTCATTGGCACTGTATAGAGATAGAGATAGAGATAGAGATAGAGATAGAGATAGAGATAGAGATAGAGATAGAGATAGAGTTTCATTGGCACTATCTAATTTTAGTCTCTAGTTGGCACAGTATTTATTAGAGTTAGTTTAGTTTATATACAGGGCCAAAGAAACTCCCCATCTATATAGAGTGGGGGCCAAAAAAACTCTATCTTGGGGGGGAGGGGCATAGTCTAGATTCACTATGATAGATAGAGTGTGGATTCACCCCCAGCCCCCCCCTTCAATTTAGAGGGGATCTAGGGATAGGGGGATAGGATCTATAGAGCGGGAGTGGGGGCACGGTTTAGATTCACTATGATAGATAGAGATAGAGGGGGTGGCAAGATAGAGATAGAGTTTATTGGCACAGTCTATATTAGAGTTAGTTTAGTTTAGTTTAGTTTATATAGAGGGCCACCCTATAAATAGGGCCCCCTATATATATATATGGGATAGATAGGGCTTGAAGGGAGGCCACCACCAATAGATAGGGGTTTTTTGGCCAACCATCTAAAGTGCCTCTATATATAGATGGGAGTTAGTTTCCTATATATAGAGAGGGCCAAAAAAACTCTCTCTATTGGGGCTAGACTCTACTCTATCAGAAAGATTTATAATAGATAAAATATATTTAAGTAATGTTATAATAAAATTATCATTTATAAGTTGAGAATAAGATATAAAATTCTTTTTAAGTTTAGGTACATGGAAAACATCATTAATAACAACATTTGAAAATTTTGATTTTCCCTATTTAGTTGCTTCTAAAAAATAATTATCTCCTAATTAATTTTTTTCAAAGATATCTATAGAATCACATAAAATATTAGATAGGCATGTTATATGGTATGATGCACCACTATCTAAAATCCATTCATTTTCATTTGAAGCACATAAAGCAACATATAAAGTAATAACATTTGAATCTTGATTATTATTCTAATTAGGGTTTTGATTGTTTTGCTTATTTTGATTTGATTAATTTAATTTATCATTTTTAGAAGTTTGATTGTTATTTCTATCTTTATTTTTATAACAGGTTTCCTTTCTATGACTAAATGTACCACATAGATTGTAATTTCTATTAAACTTAGGTGTATGATTCTTATTACTAGATTTCTTGTTCCCATGTTTGCCTTTAGTAGAATTAGGGTTAGATTTATAGTTTTTAGTGTTATTAAAAACATTATTAAGAGTGAAAAGTGACTAAGTAGAATTATCTTTAGAATCAAAACTTGTCATAACTTTCTCTTCATGAATCAAGAGAGAAGACAAGGTGGTAAGGTTAGGGATATCTTGCTCAGTTTGATACTTCAAATTTAAAATTGAAATAAATTTTTTAAATTTTTCATGAATATTGAACTAATTTATAGAATTAAAAAAAAATATATTGAATCAAATTATAATTACATCCATCTAACTGAGCTTTAAATTTTAGCAATAAAATTAATAACTTTTAATCACCCTTCATAGGTGTAGTTAACAATTCAAGGATTAATTTAATGATATTTGAAAGGTGAGTGCCTTCATACATGGATTCAAAGAGTTTTCAAGCATCACTAGGAGACTCTTTATTACCAATTTGGAGAAGGAATTCATCCTTAACACTCTACAAGATAATGGACATAGCTTTCTATGATTTCTATTGAAATGCATTGATAAGCTCAAGGGTTACATGTCGTCTAGAATGGGATTTCTTAGTTCCAGTGAAAATATTCCATAATTTATGAGCCATAAATTTAGATTTAACATAAATTTTTCATATATTCTAATTATCTTCACTAAGCATTTGATATTTATCTAAGGAAAAATGAGGCGAAGCCATAGCTTCCCTTTAAATAAGACAGTAAACAAATGATTAAAATGAAATATTTTTTTAATATAAATTTAACTTAAGTTTGTAAAATAAGGTAAATAAAAAGTAAAAATATATCTAATTACATAATTTATATGCTAAATAATGCAAGAAACTAAATTAAAAAATCAAAAATCTAAGTGTCGAAAGAGTCACACTCAAAATGACCACCTAAGTAATATTATTAAAAAAGGTGTTAAAACAATAATAAGATTCTTAACAATAAAAAATTGACCACTCCAATGCATTTAGAATGTGCAAAAACCTTAAGATCGACTGGTTAGATGACTATACTTACCTAAGTTATGACTAGATCAAGTGTTGAAAGGACTAGTCGATAGGTCAGGGGTTTTCATGTGAGAAGGCACACAATCCAAGAAATGAAATTCAAATTAATTTAATTTGAAATTAATTTTTACTAAAGTTAAAAAGAAGATAAAAATAAATAATTAGTGATATTTGAACACTACTATGAGTGAATTCAAGTTTTTACCAAATTTATAATCACCAACTCATTTATGAGTGAATTCAATAAATTACATGCAAAATATTATATATATATATATATATATATATATATATATATATATATATATATATATATTTTCTATGCATGTAAACAAAAGTGAAAATAAATTACTTGATTTTTAAATTTTTGGTGAAATATTTTAATAAAAGGTAAATCAAGTTTGTAAAATTAAAAAAAATAAAAATTAAATATTTGAAATAAATTTATACTTACCTTAATATCTTTTGTAGGTGGAAATGGTACATGTCTGAGAGCAGAGGAGAAGCTTGAGGGAGATAAAGGCCTTCTCAGACCTTCAAAATTTGCAGATCTTCTTGAAATACCCCCACAATGACAACAAGCCTTTCAAAAATAAATTTGGTGCCAAATTTTTTTTACCATCCTTCCAAGCCATACATGTGCATGAATGGAGGAGAGAGGAATTTGAATAGGCTGATCCAAAGTTTCTCAAGCCTTGAAAAATTGCATGGTTCCTTATTTTTTCAAAACTAAGTGAATAAAACTTTCAAAAGGCAATTTGATGCACAAAAAATTGAGTTTTTTTTTTAAAAAAATGTTTAGGATTTGAATAAATTAAAATATACTTTATTGATATTTAATTCAATATTCTATATGCTTATTGATCAAAATCCTTTCCACTGGCTCTGATAGAATGTTAAAATATATATAATGTAATAAGCACAAATCTAGAAGAGAGTTAATGAGAAAAGCAAACATAATGAGCCCAAATTAATTAAACACAACAAAGTATTTATCTTGGGAAAACCTCAAAGAGGTAAAAAACCCATCAAAGTGATATTCAATATTGAGAAATAATAAGAACCCCAATACATCAAATCTTCTTCATCTCACTCAGATAAATTCTTCACAAATTTTTCTCACACAAGTATTGCCACACACAAGAATACTTGAATACTTTTTTTGTGTTTGATGATAATTAAAATAGGGGTAAAACCCTATTTATAATGATTCATGAGGGGATTTTACCATTGTGAAAATAATGGGTCCATCTACCCCAATAAATCTAATTAATAAACATTTGATAAATATTAAATAACTATAACAAGATTATTAATTTTCTCAAAGTTTACACCTCAAGTAAATAAATAATATATTATTTATTTAATTATTACCAATTTAATCCAAGGGTTAATAATAACCACTTAGATATTAATTGCTATAATAGATTCCTCCTCCTCTCATGTGGTTTAAAATAAATTTTGATGGAGCCTCAAGGGGTAAACCAAGTGCTTCTAGAGTAGGATACATCATAAGGGATTGTAGTCGTTCATTGATTAGAGATATTTATAGTAAACTCATGGATGACATGAATAATGAAGTTGAATCTCATGCTCTTACAATTGGGACTGAGTAGCTTTGTAGTGTAAAATTGATAATCTTCTTATTAAAGGAGACTCTCAAATTATGATTTCTGCCCTTAAGAATAGTCAACAACCTCTTGGAAATTATAAAACATTATATCTAAAGCATCTGAAAGCTTTGATAGTCTTTTGTCTTGGGATTGTAAACATTGTTTTAGAGAAGCCAATTCAGTCACATATTTTTTAGCTAATTATGGTGTTGATCAAAGGGAGGAAATTCATATGGACAATCAATGATCTTCATGGGAATATTTTTTTAGGATTTATGCCATCAATTTTATACTTAAAACTTTCATAATTATTCTCCTAATTATTTTTTGTTAAGGATTTAAGTGATTAAATTCTTTTCTGGTGGCTTGTGGGCCGGGTTACTCTTCAATTATGGCTTATCTTATGTGATTGGAGGTGGTGATTGTATTCATTTATGTCATTGGCTATGAAAGGGATCATCTCAAATTTTTCATGCATTACTTTTGTTGCAAGTGTGGTGTGTAATCATTTTGATCTGATTGGTGTTTTATCATGATAGATCAAAATGTGGCTTTGGAACTTGGGGTACTAGTGGTTTTTGACAGCATCACAGTGAGGGAAATGGAATTCAAAGGCAATATTTCTAGGGCATGGTTAAAAAATAATTTTTGGGATCTAATTAAGGAGATAATATAGGCTATTTTGGGAGTCTTAGAGGAAGATTATGTGTCTAAGATCCTCCATAATATATTTAACTCAGAGGTGGTGTCCATGTTCACTAACAATGTTTTGGATCTTGTGTCATATAAGGAAATGGTTGATAAATTAGTGGTATTCTTTGTGGATTTGGACCACTACCAAGGATTGCTAGAGGAAATTGGTAGGGTGTATTTGGGCCAATTTCCCAAATTATCATTATTAGGCACTAATTATATCAGCCCAATGCTAATTCCAACATTAGAATATCTCAAAACAAGGTTTGTGGTTCTAGTTGGTTTTATGGAAGATATTCAATAGAAGGTTTGTAATTCCAATTCTTCATATGTAAATTTTCTATCCATGCCACCTTTGGCTCAAATTAAGAGTCCCATTCCAAAAATGGAGCTATGGAAAGAAGTCAGACATAGTAGAAAGTGAGTGGATGTTATCAAATTTTGAGAAAAGATGGTGATTCATGGTGTGTGCACAACATCCCCTTGGTTGGTAAGGGTTCCCAAGCATGTGGGCATTATGATGATGAAGGGGAGATTGGATATCAATCAAGATACAACCTCTATAGGTGGAATTAAACTTCAACTCTCAAGGGTGTGGGAGAAAGGTTGGTGTGTTGTGAGCTACTCAAAGGCTGGTGATTCTAAAGATGTTGTGGTAGAGATTAATGAAAAGGATGGAAATAAATAACTTTTATGGGGTTTTCTACTCTAGTCATTGGTAACTATTTTGCTTTTTTCTTTGTTTCTTGATTGTTTAGTCTATGAACTTATATGCTATTTTAAAAAATTATAAGTTTGGTATGTAGTTGATACATGACATGCCAACATGTTGGCTATGCCTTTATTTTGGTTAGGAGCTCTGATTAGTAACTATAATTCTGTAAGCTATCTATCTTTTTTGGATTACTTCTATATGTTTATATGGGTAGGGGATGCATTCAACCCTAGTATCTATAAAAAAACAATGGGTTGCCACTGATATAAAATTTATGAGAGTTAAGAGCATATTAAAATTCATTATGGAATAAGAGAACTCTATTGGAATAATATAATCACCTTGCTCTTCATAAAAGACACCAGAATCTCATAGAAGACATAGTATTTACACATATTATTTTTGAGCCTTAAAAATTAATTTAGAGACATGAGTTTATCATCCAACATTATCCCATATGATCATTACAAAGATCTATTTTGAGTAATATACAAGGATTAATCTATATTATATGATGAGGAAACCATACAAGATGATAAATAATAAAATAATTTTTTTTGGATCTATAGAAATTTGACATTCACTAATAAGTTTCCAAAAAAGGGTATTCCCATGCAATTATAATTTTCATAGTGGATTTAAAAATATGTTCTTAGAGAGAATATGATTTATTCTTATGCTATGAGGAATATGGTATATTTTATTTTTAGATCTACTTTTGAAAGTTATTATAAGTTAATATATCCCACCTTCACCTACGATGATGATGTATCCCTAAAATGACTTGAAATTAATGATATCATAGAAGTGTTGAAAGATTTGAAAAGATACCCATATCATTGGATAAATAAATCAAATGTTGATACATATATTTTAATAAATTTCCATAAGGGAGATAGGGTAAGCATGGAAATTATGAATGTAATATATAGGGTCTATGGTATCACTCATGTAAATAAATATTAGATACCTTTACTTGTCTTGGATTATAAATGAAAGGAGGAAAATAGCCTTTGGGGAGATCATTTCATATAACATGAAATAAAATCTTCAAGGTATTAAGAGAGGATGTAATTTTTACATGATGTCCTTTTTTGGTCAATGCCTACAGTGGTAACATGAAATTACACCATTCATATTTCATAAGGTGGACTCATTATTTTGACTTCACCATTCACATGTTTTAGAAAAAACTCTCTCTATATATATAATTATTAAGAATGCAAAATTTGCAATAATTTCTATTTTCCTATATATAACAATCAATGAGAATCTCATGCCTAGGTTATTTGATGAGATGAGAGAGTAAAAAAAACAAATTGGAGTATATTGGTAATATCAATTCCTCATTATGATCAAAATTGAAGGTATATTGGTCACCCCACTCAAACTTCCATATTTTAAAATTGATAGATTAGTTTCTCAAGAATCAGATTATAAGTATATCACTCAGTTTTCTAAAATTTTAAATCATAAATACTTAGCCTCTTATTACACTAAAGATAAGATCAAACATTTGTAATAACTATACACCTATCTCTACCTCATAAGCACATAGAGGGTCTTTCAAAGTATATGACCATAATTTGAGACATTGAGGCCTACATAAGAACACTATTAGGAATTTTCATGCATTAAAAAGTAAGTTTAATGTGACATACTTTTAATTTTCCCACCCAAATGGTGAGTATTATCTTAATCCAATGAATACTAAAGAGGTAAGATGTAAATTACAACTAACATGACTAATTGCTTCACCATCAAGGCCTCAAATTCATATAAGATAAGACATTGAAGAAAGACTATCAATTAAGTTGTTATTAGGGAAATATGAGATGTAAAGAACTGATATGCATCTTAAATTAAAGATACTATAAGATACATACCTTTAGCTTCATTATCCTCAGCTTCAAAATCCTCTTCATTGGCTCCAACTACCTAAGTAGCTAGGCCTCCTCCTATTTCATACATATTTATGGCATTTGTATCTAGTCCCACTATTTTTTTTAATTTGGATATGGATACAATTTATACCCCCCTTTTTACTAATACAAAAAGTAAAGTCGAATCCCTTATTTCCACTAGTTTTGGGTTTCCACCAGGATTTTCTCAAGTCTATAATAGACATCTGTAGTGTCTAAGGCTATCTCCAATTCTTAAACTATAGGGACTGTCCATGCAACAATGGCACAAAAAAATAATTCCACCATTATAGCTACTAAAATTAAGTCATTATCAATGGTTGCCATCAATTTTCTAGTATTTATTCTATTCTCTAGTGCCATTATGAAAAATCCACCTCTACTTATTTTCATAACTTCTCCCTTTAGACAAATTGGTCAAAATTTATAGAATTTATAGTGACACAATCACAACCAAGAAACCTAGTTACGTCCCCCCCATCAAAATGTCCCATATTGACATTTGGTTAAGGTTTATGTTTTACCACTTCCCCTACTCTCTTTTTTCTTGTTGTGATCCCCAAGATTTAGGACTTGTAAGGATTATTATTGATATTTCATCACCATTAGATGTATTTTTGAATAATGAAACATATTTCATCCTCATACACACACCTATTTCAAAAAAGGTGTAAACCACTGTCAACATTCAAACTTCATCTCCCATTTCTTCATCCATTGCTTCCACTTAACCTATTCTTGTTGTCCCTACCATATCACTTTCATGGCCACTAGTTATATTATGATAACTATTGTCCCATATATATTTGAGGGATTAATTAAAAGGGTTAATTAGAGTATTCATAGAATCATGTGGAATTATCGAATCATGCACAAAGAGAATAGAGTCGAACAAAAAATATTTTTAAACACAATCTAATATTATTTCTTCATATTTTGATATATCAAATCATAAAAATGCATTACAAAAATATATAGGATATTTGTATCCTATAAATTAGGAGATTTACATAATCCTTGAATATCTCCTAAACTAATGTTAGTGAGTTATACCAACAACTCACGTAACCACACTAAAAAAATACCAATAATAATATAACCATAAGTATTACTTTATGGTAACTAACTCACCCATTTTATATTTACCTCTAAACTCACACAATAATAATGTTACTTGATAGTAATCTATAACAATCACCCCTTTAACATTATTATTCTTAGTTGTACCCCCTTAATCTAAACATGGATAATATCATCTTGTAATGCATCTAAATTATGATTGTGTGATTTTTCCAAGGATCACAAACCTAAAAAATGGTTTTTCCATGGCTAACCAAAAACCAATGATGGTTTTTCCCATGGCTAACCAAAAAATAATGATGGTTTTTCCCATGGCTTACCAACAACTAATGATGATTTATCCCATAAATAACCACCAACCAAGTGGTTTTGTTGGTTTACCACAAACCATGTCATATATGCAAGTACATATTTAATTCCCATCATTTTCTAAATTGAGGGATTAAAAAAAGAAATATCAAAAGGGATTACTAGAATAGGAATTTCACTTCTATTCTTATTCAAACACACATGTTGAAATAAAAAATATCACAACACACATTATCACACCAACAAAAGTGCCACTAAATAAGAAGTGACCTCTTCATTAGTGGCTTGTGAGAGGATTGAATGGCCTCCATCCTCCATTTGATGAGGCTACTTACTCAATAAATATCTTGATGAAGCACATGTTGTTGATGACAAGATTCCCCATTATTCATACATTGTGTACAAGTGAAAATGTGTTTGTGAGGTAATTTTTTGTTTTTTTTTAATTTTTTTTTACAATTTTTTGACAATGACACTGATGACTTTGAATTTCTTTTACTTAACTTTTTTTATAATAAAATACTATATTCTAAATTTTATTTTTGACATAAAAAACTTGATTGGAAATAATGGCTCTTTTTACAAAACCAATTAATACCAAATAGACTTAAAAATAACAAACTATAAAGACTGGGGGAGAAGGTGGGGGCCTGCGTCTGCACGGCCCCCTCAAACCCTTCTTCATGTGAGAATGTGTGGCACAATAAAGGTTAATCTATTAGTGCATATATCTATTTTTTTACCTTAGATTTCTATTTTGTGGTTGCCGTTCTGATCATTACCCTATTCTATGCGAATCGGTGATTTCTTCAGTTAAATTTTGAATGCCATGGCGGTGATTCCTCTGAGCAGAGGGGGTGATCTCACAAAAGTTTGGGTGGATGGATTGGGCAGTGGAGGCAACAGATCCAGGGGTTGTTTGTTGGGGCGCTGTTTGTTATGGGCAGTGCATTTTTTTGGACCTTTGGTGCAGGTACGTGGAGCTGAAATGATGAGATATTTCTTTTTGTGTGTATTTTATTTTGCTTCAGTTTGCCATATTGTGGATGGAACCTAGGTTGGATCTCTAGCCTGAGTTGGACTGCCATCCTGATTTGGTTAGCAAAGTAAATAGGGTTTATATGGGGGAAACTTTGTTTCCTCTATGATTAGTGGTTGAGCCACGACACCCTGTTCAGGGAAAAATGGAGAAACCCTAAGCTGTGGAGGTGCCCTACTCATTAATAATTGATGGGTATGGCAGTTTTGCCTACGTCGTGTTGGTGTTTAGGGAGGAAGGCGTGCCTTGCTAAGGAGAATTTTGATGGTTGCCATTTGTGATAAATTCCTTTGACTTTGTGTTTTTGGGGTTGCTAGTTTTTGTGGTTTCAGGTCCCTATAAAACCTGGTTTTGTTTAGGTTTCAGGTCCTTGTAAAACCTAGGGCATTTTTACTGGTTTATACTTTTGGTTTTAAGTCCCTATAAAACCTAGTTTAGTTACTATTTTTTAGTGGTTTTCCCTTTCTTAGCAGTTTGTAATGTTTTATCTTTCTTGACTTGTAAAGGGTTTCGAGGCCCCTTCAAAACCTGCTTTTACCCCAATCTAAAACAAACTATAAAGACTAAAAGAATTAACATGACTCAATAAAAACTTAATAAAATCACTTTAAAACAAACTTTACATTTGTCCATAAATACATAAATACCACCTAAATAAGAGTCAATGAAATCTTCTTGATTTTGACACTTTAGAACTAGACATAACTTATATTTAAACAAGACATAAAACTTAAAATCTTAATCCAACTAAATATTGTCATAGAGATTCCTCTAAATTTTTGTAAAAGAAAATACCTAATTTTTTTTAAAATTGAAAATATAACTATTACAAAAATAAAGAAATTCATACTAAAGTTCAAAACACTAAATAATATAAAAATTATTTAACTGAACTTGACTAATGTATTTATATAGGAAGTACATCTAGACTAAGACTCCATTGGGAGAACACACCAATGATCTACCAGCACTGTACGCATGACAAATTAAATGACTAGGTTTGCACATTGGAGATCAAAACTGATAGAAAGGATGGATGAGTTGGATGGTTTTGTGGGAATGTAGAACTAGTTTAATTTGTAATAGAAGATGCATGAAATAAACTATCCAAGAAGCATTATAAATTATGATGAGCGGTCTTAGGTATACTATCATTCTATATGCACAGATGGATTGAATCATATTCTATAATAATGAAATTTCAATGATGATGCACAGATATAGATTTTGTGGTGGTTTAAATTTTATGTGTCAACAAACTGCTATGCCTAGTCATTCATCTGTTGTCAAAACTGATGAAAATCCAATATAAAATAGATATGGGCCAATAAATATTCTAAGGTAAATGTTTGAATCAAAATACTGAGGTGAATTTAATTCATGAGAACTATCATAGAATGAATAACATTGCTTGAATTTGACAACTAATTGAAAACAACAAGCATAAAGGAACCAATGTACTAGGCAAAATTAACTTGATGTTGACACATAACTGATAGGTCTACTGCTCTAGAACTACATGCTAAACAAACCTTTAAATCTACATGAAAGCAAACATGTGAAGCATATTTGGGAATGCACATGTAATAACTAACCCATCAGAACCTCCTACTCTTATACCAAATGAGAGGGTTAATCAAAGTCTTCACATAATCATGTGGAATTATGGAAGCATGCACAAAGACAATAAAGACAAACATAAAATATTTTTAAACACCCTCTAATATTATTTTTTCATATTTTGATAATCAAATCATACAAAGACGTTACAATAATATATAGGACATGTATATCCTATAAATTAGGATATTTACATAATCCTTGAATATCTCCTAAACTAGTTTTAGTGAGTCACACCAATAACTCATGTAACCACACTAAAAAAATACCAATAATAATATAACCATAAGTATTACTTTACAGTAACTAACTCACCCATTTTATATTTACCTCTAAACTCACACAATAATAATGTTTTAGATTAAGGTAAAAGTAGGTTTTGAAGGGACCCCGAAACCCTATGACAGAGAAAGAAAGATAAAGCAATAATGTCCATTAAGAAGATCATTCCTAAAACCTATTGTAGAACAACATCAAAATCAGGTTTTACTGGGACCTGAAACCACAATCCTAAACCATAAAAAAGAGCCCAGGTTTTACAGAGACCTGGAAACTCAAATAAGTTTTAAAACTAATAACCAAATTTCAGAACCAGTTATAACATCCAGCAGAAGGGACCAGAACAAAAACTATATCAACAAAAAATACCCTAGTCTTCTAATTCTAGGATCATCTTCACAACCTCCTTTCCAATCATAGCAGTATCCTGTATGGATATTGCAGCCGAAGTAACAACATCTTGCAGGGCTTTCTTCCTCGAACTCTATTTGGTCCTTTTACTTGGCCCCTCTAAGGATTTTATTTCCTCATTAGCTCATTTTCCAAGGTTTGCTATAGTAACACATATGCTTGAAGTTACCTCCTCCATCTTCGTTCTACTTTTCGTGATGAGCCTTATAAGATTATTCTCATAATCTTTAAGTTTGATTGGAATATCTCTCATTTGCATCTCCAAATTATTAATTTTGGTCTGATCAGCTTCCTGGTTATATTCCATTATTTCCAATTTCTTCTTCAGCCCCATTATTTCCTTATACATCCACAAATCAACTTAGAGTATAGCATCAGCTTTGAATTTGACCGAATTCATGAAGGATAGCTTAGTGTCCCTCTGTCGAGCATCACAATTTTCTTCTGTATTCTCTTGTGGAGAGGAATCATCCTTTTCAATTTGTTCCTCCCTTTCCATTATTTTGTGCTCTTTAGTCTTAACAGGGTCTTCATGCTGGACATGATCATCCTTTTATTGTTCCCTAATCTCCATAACATGATTGGAAACCTCAACCAAATTTTCCTTCTCTGTTATCAACGCTAGATCATCAAGTAAAATATTTGTATCTTTTCCACTTCCCCCCAGCACAGTCTAATTATCCTCATGATCAAAATTATTCTATTCTATATTTTCCTCAGTTATATCCCCTTCTTTTTCTTTCTCACTTTTTTCTTTATTTTCCTGATAACCTTCTAGATTAGAACTGGACTCCCCAATATCTGTCCCTTCTTCTTCCTCCAGAACCTCCTTCTCAGAACACACAATAATAATTTTACTAGATAGTAATCCATAACATTAATTCCATCTTCCATAACACTCAACAGGAAATGAAAATAGTAAGGAAAAAACTACACATAAAAATAGATTCATAAAATGTAGCTCTTAATATCTTGAGATCTGATTTAATTATTTAAAATGAACCTAAGGTTTAGTAAAGGTTTGAGAAGACCAATGCAAAATTTAAAAATATTGGATACTAGGAATTTCACTAGCGATATATCCTCTATTAAATGTGAAATGGAATATGATTTATTCTCATGGAAAAAAAGAGGAAAATATATAGTAAAATTATATCTAGAGCTTTCAATTACTCTAGCAGTGATGAAGAATATGTAGATGATCTTGAGTTGGTTATGTAATCATTTAATCATATTATAGAGAATACACTCAAAGGATGAAGAATAAAGTTATAATATTAGAGGCAAAATAAAATATCATATTTCCCTAAATTATATTAAAGAATGTGGGAAATTTATTAAAGTCACTCTTTAACTCACTAATAGAGATTCAAGAAGCCAATATTAAAGATGACCTTTTCTTTGATAAAATTAATATTAACTTGGATAATAT
>JARHVA010001859.1:2922500-3015000 GCA_037957365.1 Torreya grandis
TAAGAGGTAAAATCACATGGGCAGATTGTGTGAAGGCACAAAGATCATGGGATGAGTATTTGAAGGGGTAGAGTTTAGATTTAAATCCTTCAAAGGGTAAGGAAGTCATGATGGAGCCATTATCATGGATAATGGATTTTATTTTAATATTTTTTCTTTTATGGTAAGAATATCCCTTTTTTAGATTGATAATGCACTAATTAGAATTTTTTTGGGTGCTAGACCTAATATTAATGATGTTCATAAATGGGTAAAACACATAAAGCAACCTAAAGGTCACATGGAAATTTGTGTAATGTAGAAATGATTGTTTATCATTAAATTTAATAATGAATAAAATTAGTCTAGGGTTTTTCTTGGAGGACAATGGTTCTTTCGAATAATGAATATGTTTTTTAGAAAGTAGAAACATTATTTTGATCTTGGGAAAGAAGATATCTAATTTTTACCTATTTGGTTAAGATCACCTAGGTTACTAGTGGAGTTTTAGGATGAATAAATATTTGGATCAATTGCTAAAACTTTTGGACCTTTAATATCCATATATGAAATGATGAGAGCTAAATAAATACTTATCCAAGCCCAATTTTGTCTTAATGCCTTTACTAGTAGATCTCTATCAGATTCAATCATGTTACATTCTATCATTGTGGATATGAATTAGAATATTGAATATGAGGATTATCCTTTTAATGGTAACATTTTTTATAAATTGGGTCATGATTCCAAAATTTATCTTATGGAAATTAAGGATCAATCACCAATAAGGATGGAGAGAAAAGATTGGCACAAAATAGAAAATTCAAAAAATATGTGTAGTCCTATAAAATGAAAAAATTGGTAACTTGAGTGTGATTAATGACACCTAACCCATATGTCCATCTTTCTTGATTTCATAACCGTAATAGGCTTCTTTTCACTAATTCCTAGTCATCTATAGCCCCTTCTAGACTTGATTCTAGCTGAGCCAGACCCCTATTTTCATGACTAATCCATCCCCCAAGTCCCATCTACTCAATATAGCAGTGTTACACTTGGACTATAGCACTAGTGCCACTCTTATCCACTTTCGGTGCTCTTTTCCAATTTTATTTTTGTCCCTAATGGTCAGTTTCTTCTAGTTCCCCATCCTTCTCCTTGTCAGCCTAATGTGAGTACATTCAACTCGTGACCAATAGATCCCTATAAAATCCCATTCAAATATCATTTGGAAAGGGTTATAAATTATCACTAACCAAGAAAGAATATAAGAAATACTACTCAATTAATCTTCCCTATTCTCTGCATACAACCACCCAATACACTTACAATATTATTCAAATCCTTAAACCAATCCCTAGCCACCTCAAGTACATCTAGTTTATAATTTTTCATATTCATACACTCAATTATATAAATCACATCAAGTGGGAGAACTACATATGGTTTGATCCCTCTTTGAAGTATTGGTATGTAGGTAGTGTGCCCACACAAGGGGTGTGGATACACATTCAGTGAATCTTACACACACTAACCCCCCCCAATCTTTCTTAAAATTGGTCAAAGCTTGATGGTGTATAGGTTTTAAATATAAAATATACTCTAAATGGATCTATACAGACTTCCATCTATTAAAACTTCATAGACAGGGTCACATAGACTTGGTGAACAAAACCTAGAAAGCTTAGATCCTCAAGACAATAGTGGTAGAGGTAGACTACAACACTGGTGCCACTCTTATCCACTTTCTATGTTCTTGTCCTATTATAAAATGAAGGATAGATCTCAATTTTTGATAGTGTCCCAATCTTGCATAGTGAATCTCAGACCTTGTCTCAGTCATATCAACTAGTTTCTAGCTAAGTATTATTTTTTCCATCTTATTACTATTTTTAAAAAGGTCAAAATTACAATTTAATTTACATAAATTAGTAACTTAATTATTACATATTTATTTACAAATTTTAATACTTATATCCTTTAACTAAACTAGGAATAATACACTATTATTCCCAAAATTGTTAAATCAACATGTATCAAGAAGAACATATTCAAACATCCCTTGAAAAAGATTCAAAAGAATTGAATGAAAATTTTAAAGAAAATCCAAAATTAAGAAAATCATATTTGATAGAGAAAGATCTTGAAGGTCATAATGCGGTAGTGGATAATGAGGGGAATTTTAATGGGATAATAGATATAAATATGGAAGGAATGAGCAAAAAATAAAATAATTTGCATTCACAAGGTTTGGAAATATCCAAACATATTTTAATTTCCTCAACTTTCAAATTACTTGAAGGAATGGAGGATTACATAACTAAATATGAAAGTAAAGAGGAATGGAGGATTAAAGTGGATTTTGTCCTATGATATATATAGGTTTTTGTATATATTACCCAATATTAACCAAGAGATAATGAATCTTTAGCTTCAAATAATCATAGGATGACAAGGGGAAGGAAGTTTGTAGATGTGGGTTCAACTAGGAATATTGGGAAACCGAGCAAAAAAGATTCTAGACTTAAGTCAACTAAGTAAGATATTGTTGATGGAGTCTAGATGACATTAAAAATATTTGGAACCTCTGTTTTTATTATAAATGATGTTTATATCATAGAATATAAGAGGTATTAATAACTCTTCTAAACATAGAGTTATAAAAGACCTAATATATAACCGTAGACCTAAGATTGCTACTATTTAAGAAACAAAAATGCTAGCTAATTTAATTTTGGAATCTAGTAGTAGAATTTGGATAAATGCTTTAGGCTATATAATCAATGTAGATGGAGTTTTGAGAGGTTTAGTCATTTTTTGGGAGTAGACTTTTTTGATGGGTGATATTTTCCTTTCAAATAATCATCATCTAGTTATTCTCTTTACAAATACTTTGGATAATTCTAATTAGTTAAATTTTAATATATATGCCCTAAATAATTACACTTGTAGAAGAAAACTATGGGAGTAAATTTATATGTTTTGAAGAACTTGTCCTAATTTAAGATGGATTATTATGGGGGATTTCAATACCCCTCTCTATCCTTTGGAAAAAGGGTGGGAGATAGAATTTTAGTAGAACTATGGATCATTTTTCTAATTTTTTATTTATTAATGGTTTGTTAGCTTTGAAATTGAGAGGTTCTAATTTTAATTGGTGTAATAAATGGTTAGGGGAGAATATGATCCATGTTCATTTGGATAGATTCCTTATTTTTATTAGAATTGGTTTTTGGATCATAAACTTTGTCTTTCCTCTCTTCCTAGAATTGGGTCAGATCACAATCCTTCAGTGTTTAATTTTGTTTGTGGTTCTAAGAAGACTATTAATACCTTTTATTTTTATAAAGTGTGGTTACTCCATATTTATTTAGAAGATAATTAATAACTATGGGGAATTTTGATTTTTGGGTCAACAATGTTCAATTTTGTTAAAACGCTTAAGAATGTTAAAATTCAGATCAAAATGGAATAGAGATGTCTTTAGTAATATATTTGAGAATTAAAATAAAATTAGAGAAGATTTATAAGTTCTTGAAAAATAAGTTAAAAGTAGGGGTATGAATCAGAATTTGTACTATAATAAGAAGAATCTTCTTTCTAAGTATCAATATATTAATACCCAGGAGGAAATATTTTGGAGATAGAAATCTAGAGTTCTTTAGTTGAAATAAGGGGACCATATTACAATTTTTCCCAATTATATACTCTTAACAATAAATTATCTAATAGAAACAATGAAATTATTAAGATAATGGGGAAATCAGATCTGATTTTGCAGTTATTGAGGAATAAGCCAATAAGTTTTTTAAGAATCTATTTACTAGGGAAGATGTTAATAATGATACAAAGGTCAAAAAATTATTGAATTTGACTATTGAGATTATCACTCCTAAGGAAAATAGTTGTCTTGTTAAACTAGTTATAATTGAGGAAGTTGAATATTTGGTTTCTTTTATGGAGGGGCACAAGACTCCTAGTCTTGAGGGCTTTCCAGGAGACTTTTTACAACATTTTTAGGAGATTATCAAATGGGATTTAATGTTTTTTGTTGGTGAATTTATATCATATGGAAATATTATAATATAAATTAATAAAACTTTTATTTCAATTATTATTAAGGTATTGAGAGCTGAGGATTTCAAGAATTTTAGACTTATTAGCTTATGTAATACTATTTATAATTTTTTTACTAAACGGTTAGATTTGAGATTTCAACCTCTTCTTGATATTATATCTTGTCATAAAGGTGGATTTGTGATGGATAGACAAATTAAAAATGAGATAATATTGGTTCATGAAATGATTCATTATATGGGGAAAGGGAAAAAAGATGGTATCATATCTTGAAGTTGGACATGAACAAGGCCTATGATAGGGTTTCTTGGAATTTCTTGGATAAAATTATTGAAAGGTTTGGTTTCAATGGTGAATTTATAAGGCTCATTTATATTTGTATTTCCACAAATATGTTTTCTATTCTCATTAATGGTTGTATATTTGGCTTCTTTTCTAGTAAGCATGAGATTAGACAAGGAAATCCATTATCTCCTTTTCTCTTTATTATTTTTATTAAGGTGTTGAGTAGATATTTATCTACAACCATTTATAATGGAAGGTTAAAATGGGTTAGATTGGTGATAAGTGTTGATCCTATTTTACATAAACATCATATGGATGATACATTCATCTTTGATCATGCTTCAGTTAAAGAGGTTAAGGTGTTAGAGAATATTCTGAAGGATTATGAAGTTATTTTTGGCCAAAAAATTAATTTGGATAAGATCTGGATTTTTTTGTTAATACTCCTTTGGTACAATAGGGAAATATTTCTAACAATCTTGGATGCAAGGTAAAATATCTTCCTTTAACCTATCTTGGTATGATCTTATTTTTTTGATAACGTGCTTATGGAAACATGAAATTATTTATTAGATATGTTTCAAAGAAAATTGGCTAGATGGAAAAGCATGTTATTATCTCATGATGGGAAATTATTGTTGATTAAAAACACTCTTCAAAATTTGCTTATTTACCTTATGTCCATTTTTAACGTTTTGGATACTATTACAAAAAAAATTAAGATGATTCAAAAGAGATTTTTGTAGTCTAGTACTGATGAAAGAAATAGGTTTCCTTTGGTGGCATGGGATAAAGTATATTTCCCTATTATTCAAGGTGGGTTTGGAATATATAAATTTAAACCAATTAACTATGATCTAACATTTAAGTTAGGGTGTATATTCCTTAAAGAGGAAAATTTATGGACTGAGTTGCTTAAGGCTAAATATCTGATTGTTTGGGATAATGTGGGTGGGTTACAAGATGAGTCTCTTCTTCAAGGTTATTATTTTTAAAATATTTGGTCAAATGTAAGAAATTTTTAAGGAAGGGTTGTAGATGGAAAGTTGGTAGAGGAAATAAAGCGTAGTTTTGGGAAGATAAGTGACTTCTTAGCGAGCCACATAAAGAGGTTAATCCTTGGAGTGAAATTTGTGATGATTTGAAAAGTAAATATAGATAGAAAGTGTAAAATTATACCTTGAATAGGGTGTTGGAAAAAAAATGGATTGTCTTAAAATAGAAGATGCTATTGGTGACCATGCTAAGAAAATTTATTTTCCTAATTCTCTTTTGAAAATTTTCTTTGTTAGTGGATATTTGGTGGAGGATGAAACTATTTGGGAAGATTCTTTGGATGGTCAGTTATATGTTAAAACACATTATAAAGTGGCTATTGGATCTATTCCTAATTTTTTTCCTTGAAAGAAAATTTGTAAAAATAAGTTAACCCCTAAGGTGAATATATATTTTTGGTTGACTATCCCAAAACAAAATTTTGCTATTGATAATCTCCAAAAAATAGGTTTATTTTTTCTGACCATTTTTTCGTGAAAATAATGTTGAGTATACTATTCATATTATGATAGAATGTCCCTTCACCTTTGATGTGATAGGACATATTCTTTCTAAGATTGGTGTGGATTGGGTGTTATTTGATTATATTTTGTAATTATGGTATCAATGGAGAAATCCCTTTGAGAGCAAGAATCTTAAATTTGTCTAGGCTATATCTCTACCACACATTTTATAGGGTTTATGGAAAAAAAGGAATTCTAAAATTTTCAAGGTGATCAAAATTAAAGTTAAAGTTGTGGCTCTAAATTTTATATAATATTTTGAAATAAAAGTTTGTCTCTCTTAGTTTGACTAAGGATAATAGGGCCAGTGATTTTGAATTGCATATTGCTGCAAATTGGTAGTTTAATATGAACTCTAGTCACCTAAGAACTAGAAAAGGTAGGCTAAGAGAATGACTAAATGGATCTCTCCCCCTTGCAGATGGGTTAAATTGAAATTTGGTGTTTCTTCTAAAGTAAATCCTAGGAAATTAGGTGGTGGGGAGGTTATAAGGGACAATAATGAAAGTGCTATTGCAACCTTTGCTAGGAATTTTGGGGTTTAAACTAGTCATGCTTTTGAAGATTTGGCAACCTTATGGGGTGTTAGAATGGCTAAATAAATTTGTTTAATTAATATTTTTATTGAAATAAATTTCATTAATATAATTAATTTTATTCTTTAGAACCAAATTATAAGGAATATTATTAATATTTTTCAAGGAGTTTTTGATATCATTAAGTACTTTCATAAAATCAGAATCAATCATACTTTTCCGGAAGGTAATAATGTTGTTTATTGGGTTTAAAATAAAGGAGTGAACATTAATGTGTTCACCAATTGGTATAGCTATTTTTATTTACCTAGGAAAGTGATTTAATCCATTGATGAATATAGGGCTAATATCTAAGGGTGGTTATATGAGATTTAATCCACATACTGAGTTTACTAAGTCGATGGTGATTTTTGTTATTACTATAATTGTTAATTTAGTAATAGTAGAGGGTATTTATAAATATTATTTGATATTTTTGATCATGTAAGTCAATAATTATGGGAGTAAATCTAATCTCACCAATGGTTACAAGTAGTTAATGTCGAACATAGGAAATGATGAGAGAGGATGGAAACATTATTTATGGGTTTGTGTTGATTTAAGTGAGGATAGGATTCACAAAAAAATATGAAGTGATGATTATTACCATTATATAAGGTATAAGTGATGCTTTTAGATGGTTTTAGTTGAGAAAATGGAAAATGGGCTATGATTTGTATAGAATTGAGCCATCTACTGTGGGTTATATTAAGAAGAATGAGGATGTTTGGCTTATCCTTGAGGATGGTGGATTGTATTATTATATGGATAATATTTTTGATATTTATACTCATCTCTCCATTGAATTTTCTAAAGGATGGAAGGTTATACTTATGATTATGAGGGATTTTACAATTATTGTTTTTGAAGAACTAATTTCTCAAGTAATTGGGATGAGTACTCATGGGAGGAAATATTTTAAGAATAAGTGGGAGTGGCTGAATAAATGGAATAATTTATTATCTTGGTGAAGAATTAATACCTTTCCAAGGTTGGTTTCTTCAAGAGTCTCTACCTATGCCTTAGCATGAAGTGGCTAAGTAAGTCATGAAATACTTAACACTTGATTGGAGGTATGGGGTTGTCTTTTATTATCATTTTTCCATGTTAAATCATTTAAGGCATAATATTCCTATCAATTTTCCATTTTATTTTTTGATGTCTCTAGAATACTCAATTACAAAAGGTAGTTGTAGAAAGCTCCACTGCCCCATCACCAATCCTTCATTTTTCTCTTGCATAACTATTATAAGACCCTAGATACATACATACATACATACATACATACATACATAGATACATACATATATATATATATATATACATACATATATATATATACATACATATATATATATATATATACATACATATATATATACATACATACATATATATATATATACATACATACATACATACATATATATATATATATATATATATATACATACATACATATAGATATATATACATATATACATACATATATATATACATATATACATACATATATATACATATATATATATACATATATATATATACATATATATATATATATATATATATATATATATATAAAATTAAGTATTCTAAGAAGGGGAAAATCATTTATAAAGGAAAGGGGAAGGGTTCTACTAAAAAATCCATCACCATTAAGATTCTTACAAAATCCCTTGTGTCTACCCCTTCCAAGTCTCTTGTGAAGAAGATGAGGACCTTCATTCTGTCTCAATATGAGAAGGGTGAATTGGAGGAGGAAATGATGAGTAATAAGAAGAAATTTAAATGTCAGGTGATAATTAGGAAGAGGTGGAGAATCTAGTTATTGATTTGGATGATGTCATGTAGAAAGGTGTTAGGTTCATTGAGTGGTATGGGGCTTATAAGAGGAAGGAAAGGGATGAGGAAGAGGGAGACAAGAGTATCCATGAAAGGATTAAATCTATGGATATATATATTAACCTCCATAATAATTTATTTTCATTTATTGAAGATACTAATATTAAAATTTCTATTGGGGGAAAATCTAGTGTTCATGGTTTTGATGAGGGTGGAGGTCTAGCTTCAAAGTTACTTAGTATGGAAGCTAATATTGATAATTTGGAAGAAAAAAAGAATATGATGTAAGGTACCACTCAAAAATTAGTATGCATTATAAAATTTACTATCATAAATTATGTTTCAAACATAAGTGTTTTAAAGGAAATCATTAAGGTAGGTAAAGGCTAGTAGAGTGGCATTTATGGAAGTAAAATAAATAAAGGATTGGAAAAAGGGAAGGATATGGATCTAGATAACTATGTTATGGTGGAAATTTAATAGGTTCTCAAAAATATTATAAAAGAATGAAATTTCATGCCTAAAGATCTGTATATTTAATTTTCCATTTCTAGTTTGCTATTTTTTGATATGTTTTGGTTATTTTTCTGCTATGTATAGACAACTAGTTGTATTTTTATGGTGTTTGTCATTTTTGATAGTTTTTTATTCTCAACATTGGGCTTGTTTTTTTAACTAGGACAGGACTTAGTCAAAACCCACCCTTTACCCTTATATATTTATGTGTGTGTGTGCATGCACACATGTAATATGAACATAATATGACTCTAGGAGAGGAAATCATGACAAAAAGGAATTATTTATAGGAAAAAGTGGGTATGAGATGAAGGCATTTTTAGGTCTCATCACAGACCCAAAATTTAATTATTGCACATCCCATGTAAGCATGGTTATTTTTAATAAATTATATACTGAGACATGAAACATGCACAAATGATCCTCATATCACAATGTATGGGATATATAATAAAGTTCTCAAGTAAATATCCTCTATCATTTTCTAACATTTCCCACTTTCTATCTTCCTCTTTTTATTTAATCATCATTGTGCATGTGTATGTAATAATGGGTATAAAATAATAGGAATTATAAAATTTAACCCTATCTATTCAACAAGATCTTTCTTTACAAAACTCATATAGCCTATTAAGTGTTTTTTTAGCAGACCTAAAGTTATACAGATATGAAGGTTCTTTCTGCCATAGATTGTGAGTAATTTATATCCATATTTCTTTTCATGTAACATAAGATTCATTAAAACTCTACTTCGATATAGTTGTTGTTGGTTCATAAATTCCATCCTAGAATGTTGAATTAACCTATCAACTTCTAAAATCATGGTTATATCATATCATTATTTAATTAACAACTTAGGCCTCACATGTTCTGATTTAAAACTCAAAATAATATATTGTTCCTCTTTACTATAAGCTATCATTTATTATTTCATTCTCAGTTCATGAGTTAATTGAGAATAATAATATATTAGTTATTCATCGCCTATAATATAATTGGGGTTACATTTATCATTCATGGTAACTAATAAACCATGTTGTAAAAATGTACATATCAATTCTATGATTTCAGTTGAGCCATAAAAATAATCTACATAAAAATACGAGGGAATTCTTATGTAATCCTTTTCTCCTACAATTATCCTTCCTAGATAAAAATTAATTAATTTATTTAAATATAATGCATAAAATCTAGAGGGTGTCATGTAATGAAATTGCTTCATGATAATTTTACAAACTCTAGGAATCAATGCTTCAAACTAAGAAACAATCATATCTTTATGCCTTAGTCCTCATTTTTTAATCTAATTATCTTTTAATGACCCTTTTATCTTTTATTAACTAGTGTATTTTTTATTTTTAGGCCTCATAGATTATATATCGCATCATTTTAAATGAATCAATTATTCTCTAATGTTATTTTTTAGATATATAATGTATAGGAACCTTAACATGCATATTCAACATTCTTGGATATGTTGTAGAGGCTACATGGTCTTCCCTGATTTTAAAGGTTATAGGATCCTCAAGTATGATAGAGTCTACTATATCCTCAATTCAAATTAATTCAAGTAATGTAACTTATGTTTAATACCTCTTTTCCATGTTAATTCTTTTTTATTCCCCTAATATTTGTGCTAATGTATCCAACCCATAGTTTCTTGCCTTTATTTACTAAATTATTGCCTTTAAGGATTATATCTCTTCATATGAAAGCATTGATTTCTCATAATCACTCAAATTTGACTAGGAGAGATAGGGGTTTATTGCCTCCCCTATTATTTTTCTAAAATATTCTTCTTCCTTTTCTTAGGTCCCTTGCTTAGCTCCAAGTTATTTTTCATTTTCATTTGTGGATTCTAAACTTCTACTACTTTATTCATCTAATTCTTCCTCTTCTTTCTCAAAATTATCTTCACTATGACTATATTATTCCTCTTTATAACCCTCTTACTCTGATGATATTTATATCATCATATCCTTGGAAGATGATTAACCAGTACTTAATCCTTTTTCTCTTACCCCATGAGATTGACATTTGGGTCTACTAGAGGAGGCTTATGTGGTCTTTTGTCTCTTAACAAGTCAAGATGAAGATATGGGTGTGGCATTTTCAAGAACTCTAGGATGAGAACCATATTTTTTTGGAAGATGAACTAGTGAGAAAAAATTCTCCCATGGAATGTATTATCTACTAATGGCCAATACCCTCTTGAATATTAATTTTATAAAACAATGGTGGGATAATGTTATAGGTTTCTATTTTTGATATTATTTATCCATATTCTATAAAAATTATAAAAATTAATTAGGTACCTTTGGAGTGACAAAATGCTTGAGGTGGATTAAGATATTCAAGAGAGGAGTATATACTAGGGATAACCTACCTTCATGTGAAAATTATTTTATAATGAATATATCTACTAAATTTCATAGAGGGAGCAACAATGTGGGTCGTACTCCAACACTTCACCTAGTCTATTAAGTTTATCTCTAACATCAACAATTATATGTCATTCTACCCATTTATACCTTGTTACAGACATGACACTTGTGAAATCAAATACTTTATTAGGAGTAATTATAATCCTTTGATGTTAGCCTTATCTTCATGTAGTGTTTGAAAAAGTCATGGGAATTATCCAAATTATACTTCATGAAATTCTCTATGAAATCAATCCATCTTGCACTTTGAAAAAGGGTCATTTCCTATAGATTGTTTCTTAAAATTGAATGTTAAATTGGTTTCATTATTTATATGTATCCTCCTTTATTTATCCTATAAATTATTCTTACTAACTATCTCCACTCCTTCAACTTATTTCTATATCTTCAAAGTTAAAAATAACATTTAATCTCAAATAAAAGTACAAAATGTTCATTTTGGAAGGAGATAGAGGTCAACTGGTTAAGAAATTTTCCTTGTGGTGATGAAATTATACCATACATATCATATTTCATCACTTCTTGATTTATATGTGTGGTTCATTATCTTGGCTCTATTGATCACACATTCTATCATAAGATGTGGGGTTCACAATATTATCCAACATGGATATCTAGATTGCATTGAGTTTTGTACTTTGAGATATTTAAAAATTAGATGCAAGGATATGATATTGTTGATTACCAAAATCAATTAAAAAAAGTTAAACTTGACATATCTAATGTTTGCATTTAACCTAGCATATCCATTCTAGAGGAGCAACTACTTGGTTATTATTAATGCTACCTTCATTAATTGTCAACCTAGAAACATAGGTATTTTAAGGTGTCAACATTATATATGAAAAACTAGTCACTTCTAAGGGTTGGTTACTAACATTGATTATAGATAACACACTTTTATGGAATTAGATTAGCACACTTTAAATAAATTTTAAATGCTATAAATAAATTATTTATATACATGAATTGCATAAAAAGAACTGATTTATAATTTTGTATTTTGGAAGCTTCCCACACCAAAATGAAAGTACTTATGTAGAATTAAAACATATACACATATATTAAAATAAAGTAATGATGTTTATGAATTCAAGATGCATACATAAAATTGAAATGAAAGCAATCACATAATAGAAATAAATATATAAATTAATGGATGGAATTTTAAAAAAAACTCCTTATGAGTGGGACCTCCTTGGTTTGAATGAATTTCCAATCCCCTCCTTGGATACAACTATTCTAATTCAAAATAGACTAGTTATGTGAATTAGTCTTCTAGCAATAGAGTGATTTCTACATTAGAGTATAAAGAAATCACAATAATTTTAATCTTACTTCTCTCTTTCTCTTAAGCTTCTACTTATTACTAATCTTCTATTTCTTTTTAGCCTTCTACCTACAACTCTAATCATTATATAGGGGAGGTGTGAATTATTATTTATCCATTTAAATCTAGGAGGTTACAACCATAATGCCTAAGAAATTATAATAAGTGATCAAAATTGTATATGTTATACAAACATATATAATAATAACTTGGTCCAATGGAGTAATTATGTGGTTACAAAAACATCTCATCATATTACATGATTCCTTAATTTTTTAGATGAGTTTTAAGTGTTTTGGATAAAATAGTTTTAGCATTATGGAAAAGTGGTTACCTACTATAGTTTTTATGGGTGGTTATAATAGTTTCTACTAGTGGTCACAACAATTGCTCTAACTGATCCCTACTATTTGTTATGATTGGGTTGAGTTGTTGCAGGTATTTTGTCTCTAATATCCAACCAAAAAATGGTTGAAAGTTGTTTTATAATTCATATCTAGCAATATAGTGGTTTTGAGTGCATCCATTGTGGTGGTTACAAGTGCATAAAATATATCTCTTTCATATTCATTTTTACTCATTAAAATATGAAACCACATAATCATTAAAATATGTTAGAAAAATTATAAATAACACATGAATCTCAAACTAGTATGTATGTATGTATGTATGTATGTATGTACAACACACACACACACACACACACACACACACACACACACACACACACACACACACACACACACACACACACACACACACACACACACACACACACACACACACACACACATGTACATGTACATACATACTAATTTGAGATTCATGTGTTATTTATAAGTTTTATAACACATTTTAATGATTATGTATGTATATTTACATGTGCGTGTGTGTGTGTGTGTGTGTGTGTGTGTGATTTACATTATATGTGTAGTATGAACATAATATGAGTATAAGAGAGGAAAACATGAAAAATTATTTTTTGTAGGAAAATTTGGGTATGATATGATGGAATTTTTAGGTCTCATCACACTACCAAACTTTAGTTATTGTATGTCCTTGTGAAAGCATGGTTGTTTGTAAGAAATTATATACTAGGACATGAAATGTGCACAAAGGAATCACAAGTTGTGGGATATGCTCATGTTCTCAAGTAAATATTCTCTATCTTGTTCTAGCATTTACCACTTTCTATCTTCTTCTTGTTATTCAATCATCATTGTGCCTGTGTATGTAAGAATAGGTACCAAAAAGTAGACATCCTGATATTTAACCCTATCCATTAAACAAGATATTTCCTTATATGAGTCATATATCCCGCTAAGTATATTTTTAGCAGCCCTAAAGTTATACATATAGTAAGGTTATCTCTACTATAGTTTGGGAGTCAGTTATATCCATATTTCCTTGAAGGCATCATAGGATTCATTACAAATCTAATTGGATAAAAAAAAATTGGTTCATAATTTATATCTTAGAATGTTGAATAACTTTGTCAACTTATGAAATCATGGTTATATAATCCCATTATTTAATGTCCAACTTAGGCCTCACATGGTTTTCTCTAAAACTCAAAATGATTTATTGTTCCTCAATACTATAAGCTTTCATTTTTTGTTTCAATCTTAGCTCATGACTCAAGTAAAAATAAGAAGATATTAGTTATACATTGCCTAAAATAAAATTGGGTTTACATTTATCATGATAACTATTAAACCATATTATAAAATTTCACATATCCATTCTCTAATTTTAGTTGAGCCATAAAAATAAGCTTCACAAAAATACAAGGAAATTCCTATGTAATTCGTTTCTCCTAAAATTATCCTTCATAACTAAAACGAAATGAATTTTTTCTTTAAATGTAATGCATAAAATCTAAAGGGTGGCATGTAATGAAATAATTTCATGGAAGTTTATAAAACTATAAGAATCAATGATTAAGAAGCAATCTTCTCTTTCTACTTTAGTTCCTCATTATTTTCTAAAAGAGTTATCAAAACTCTTCAGCCAAGATCTCTCCAATGGCTCATTACCATAGCTATTGATGCTTTAACATACACTTAAAAGGAGAAAACCAATTGTAAATAAAATAATTATTATACACACAATGAGATATGAAAAAGGATTACAAAATCATAAATAATAATGTATATTACAATGAATAACAGTTGCTTATATATACAAAGAAAATAATATGAAATCTAAACTAGCCAATGTGGGACTAAACCCTACATAAGAAAAAACTAGGTAAACACAAATACCTAGAGCCTAGAAATCATGAGTAAGATAATCTAACACCACCCCTAAAGTGAAGTTATGGGATAATAATAGAGGATGTAGTGTGAATTCATGTGTCCCTATGGGCATCAATCCATCATGCCAGAGTACATGGATGTCGAGTTGCTATAACTGCCAAGTTAAAGTGGGAAGGGTATTGAATATGAAGATCAATGAATACAAACATTATGCTCCAAAGTCTTAGGTAGAATGATGAACTCATATAATCATAGCTTGAACACCCTCTAACATGATGGTGAACTTAGCACAAATAATGGTGGGGTTGCCACACTGGTGTCATTAGTGGGGATATCACACTAGTGTCATGATAAGAATCACTAAGAAGACCATGGAGTCAAGTAACAATATTCATATGGGTTTTGACAAATAAATTTTTTGAATAAGATACCCATGTACAAAGGATTAATCTAGAAAACACTCAAAATAATGTAAAATACATATAACTCTCATAAAGTGGAGAAAAAGAGAGAAAACCCATAGGAAAAAAATCTCCCCCTAAAAAAGAGAAAAGAAAAAGAGAACCCAAAATCCCCCCCAAATATGATGCTAAATTATTCCACACTCTAAGTACTCATAAGTCATGAAGGAACTCAATCTACATGAGTGTTCTAAATCCACTACTCGATCACAAAATAACTGACACTAGTCTTCATGAGAATAAATTCAATCAAAAATACTATCAGTGGTGATAAAAGTACAGCATGTGTAAGGAACTCTCAATACCAAGAATCAAAACTTATATAACAACCCCCACTATTAACTAGGTGGATTATAAAAAAAGGTCTACACGAGTGGTTCAAATCCACTACTCAAACACTGAACACGTTGACACTATATATACACCAGAATAGCTCTAAATAAGGAGACTATAAAATATCAAAAAAATAGATAAGTCTCTAAAATATTATGGCCCATGGTGGTTATGGAAGAGACAAGCAACTAACAAAGTGAAAAGGTGACCAAAATAGATCACATAAACACATGAAGGTAAACAAGGTTGAATCAATAAACCCCCCATGAAACTTTATAGATAAGTGAGAGTACAATATAATCCATACACAAAAAAATTATAGATGGAAATAAGGAAGACATTGGGATTCACTATAATATATCCATATAAGAAGTGTAGATCCATTCAATGCAAACAAAAAATCAAGATCTCAATGCACAAATCAAATTCCTGTCAACCAGGTGACTATCTATAGGTGCATGGTAGATGCTAGATGTTTGTTAGTAATATTGAAAAAAAACATGGGTTGAGTAATATATATTTAGAGGGTGGATCTAATACCATGAAAGAATTATCAAAACTCTTCATCTAAGATCTCTCCAATGTCTCATTACCACGACCATTGATGCTTCAACATACACTCAAAAGGAGGAAACTAATTGTAAATAAAAGAATTATTATACACAATGAGATATTAAAAGGATTAAAAAATCCTAAATAAACATGTATATTATAATGAATATCACTTTCTTAGATATGCAAGGCAAAACAATATGAAAGCTAAACTATCCAATGTGGGACTAAAGCCCACATAAGACAAAACTAGTTAAACACAAATACCTAGAGCCTAACAAACATGAGTAAGAGACTCTAAGATTTTCATCCAATTATCTTTTAACGGAATTTGTACCTTCTATTAACTAGTGAATTTTTATTATTGATCCTCATAGATTATATATCACTTAATTTTAAATGCATCAATGATTCCCTAATGTTTTTCCTTGGGTATATAATGTATAGGAACCTTAGTATGCATATTTGACACACCTAGATGTGTTGCATATGTTGCATGGCTCTCTCTAATTAAAAAGGGTATATGATCCTCAAGTATGATAGAGGTTGTAGGCTCCATAGTTGAAATTAATTCAGGTGATGTAAATTATGTTTAAGTCCTCTTTTCCAAGTACATTCTTTCTTCTTCCCTTGATATTTGTGCCAATATATCCAATCCATATTTTTTTACCTCTATTTCCTAAATTATTTCATTTAGGGAATTTGTCTCTTCATATAAAAGAATTTATTTCTCATAATCAATCAAATTTTTATTAGGAGAGATAGGGGTTTATTACCTCCCATGTTATTTTTATACAAAATATTCTTATTCCTTTATTTGGGTCTTATGCTTAGTTCCAAGTTCTTCCTCATTTTCATTTGTGAATTCTAAAGTTCCACTATTTTTTTATTCATTACTATTTTCATCTAATTCCTCCTCCTCTTCTTTATAATTCTCTTCAATACTACTATATTCTTCTTATTTATAACCTTCTTAATTTGATTATATTTTTATCATGATAGCCATGGAAGATGATTGACTAGTCCTTAATCCTTTTACTCTTACCATATGATAATTACATTTGGGTCTACTAGAGGAGGCTTTTGATATATTTTCTCTTACAAGTCAAGATGAAGATATGGGTGTGGCATTTTTAAGCACTCTAGTCTGAGTAAAAAATTATTATGGAAGATGAGTTAGTGAGACAAAATTTTCCAATTGAATGTCTAGTTTGATAATGGACAATACCTTCTTGACTATTAATGTTATCAAACAATGGTGGGATAAGTCTATAGGTTTCCATTTTTATATTATTAAGTTCTTTTCCTTATAAAATGTGATAGTTAATTAGGTACAATTAGATTGATTCCATGTCTGAGGTAGATTAAGAGATTAAAGTGATCAGTATATACTAGGGACAATCTACCTTCATGTGTAAAATATTTGATAATGAATATAACTACTAAATTTCATGCTAGAGGGAGTGATAGTGTGCATCATAATATAAAACTTAACCTAGTATCTAGTCCACTAAGTGTAGATTTAACATCAACCACTATATGTCATTCTACCCATTTATCCCTTGTTCAGGCAAGATAGACACTTTTAGTCACATAAAATGCAAAAATTGGTAACTTGAGCATGGATAATGACACCCAATCCTTAAGTCCCTCTTTCTTGCTCTCTAAACCCTCTCATGCTTATTTTCAATAATTCCCAATCATTTGTGGCCTTCCAAACTTGACCCCAACTAAGCCAAGACCCTCTCTTCATGACCAATCCATCCCCCTAGGTCTTGTTTGCTTAAGACAATAGTGCCAAAATTAGACTATACTACTAGACCCTAGGGTGTCCCATTTTTATCACTCTTATCTAATCATAACTTGAACTTAGATTACCATTTTTATATGATTCCTCTTGTTCATTGTGTTAGCCTAGTCTAATTTTATCTAACCCATGACTAATATATCCCTATAAAATCCCATTCAAATATTATTTAGAAAGGGTTGGAAAATATCATTCAAAAAATCAAGAATATAAGCAATACCACTCAAACAATCTTCCCTATTCTTTGCATATAGCCAACCTATACACTTTCAAGCCAATTCAAGTCCTTACACCAGTCCCTAGTCATCTCAAGAATACATAATTTTATCATTTCTTGCATTTTATTAAATATTGAACCAATCACTCTTAAATCAATAACTACATATGGCTTGATCCCTCCTCAGAGTATTGGTATGCAGGCAGCCTGCCCAGATGTGGGGTGTGAAGAACGTCTAGTACATCTTACACATACTAACCTATTTTCCAAAGTTTATTTCAATTTCATAAAATATAAAATTACATGAACAATAAAATATATATGGATCTCTATTAATAGTGAGGACCTAATTGGTACACAGGCTCACACTGAGTAGGTGAATAATACCCAAAAAGTTTAAATCCTTAGGACAACAGCATTGGAGAAGGACTACAATGTTGGAGCCTAAGGTGTCTAGTTTTGATTCTCCTATCCAATCAAAAAATGAAGTCTAGGATAATATTTGTGATAGTTTCCAAATATTTCACACAAATTTCCAAACAATGTCTTAGTCAAAATAATCCAGAATAAGCTAAGTTTAATTTTCTCTCTCTCACTGCTATTTTTAGAAAAGGTCTAATTTTAATTTAATTTCAAAATTAAGTAGATTCAATTAAGAATATTATTTACTAATTTATCCTACTCAGAACCATTTATTAAATAGGAATAAGACTCCATTATTCCCAAAAATAACAAACCATTTGGTGAACCTGACTTCAAATTTTGCATAAAAACCCTTGAAACCCTAGGGTAAATTCCAAGCTAATTTTTCCCATTAATTTTGAATTTTTTATTGAATATTAAAATCTAAAATTTCTCTTATATTTTTAAAAAAATTAGTAAATTTTAAAATAAATATATTTCAAACCCTAGTTGCTTACACTAGGTCCCAGTAATTTTATATCATTAATCCAATTATTTCCTAATTTTTTGCTTGCACATATAAAATCAAAAATTCCTCTAAAACCCTAGTTTCATCAACCAGATCTTATTAATTTTACAATTTTTTTTGAATTTTTAATTACATATTAAAATTATAAATTCACTTCAAATTTCAAAAATTCATAGTGATTTTCAAAAAATTATTTTTCTCAAAACCCTAGTTACATATACTAGGTCCCATTAAATCAAGCACTTTCCATAAATTTTTGAATTTTTTATTAAATACTTAACTCAAAAATTCAATTTCAATTTCAAAAATTCATATTATTTTACAAACATATTTTTTGAAAAATCCTTAGTTGCATGTACTAGCTCCTACTTTGCTTCTTAAGGTATCACCTTACATGTTTGGAAGCTCCATATCCTTTTTATGAATATTATAGTTCCTTGTTTAGATTATATTAGTTTAATATTTTATACTATTATCCATGTTGTTTTCCTTATGTCACCTAAGTTCTTTGCATCTCTTCCTTCAAGACAAAGTGCAAGACTTAGTGGTAATCCTCCTGAATTCACCTAGATTCCTTCAATCCGACCATATACTATGGACAAAAAACTAGATCAAGTTCTTGTTATAAATCCTACTCATCTAGATTACACAAATTTTATGAGGATAACTTTTGATAATGAGCATTATGAAAATAATAATGATGATGTACACACCGATGCTCATGATCCACCTCATTGGACTACTGATCCACTTCCACCTATTGTTGATAATGAATTTGTCCTCAACAAAGATTAGATTTTATAAAGTTTTATAAAAATAATTATGGAATAACCTTGATATCATACTCTTATCTTTCAATCTATTATGGAAATTATAAAGGCTAAGTAAATTGAGTTTTCTAGTCTTTTAGAGCAACTAGTTGTAAATAACACTATGAGGGCAACTATGTCTCAATAACCCCCTATAGCAGCCCAACCTTCTTCTATGACACCATCTAAAACTAGTACATCTTTGTTTATTGATGTGTTAGCCCTTGTGCAAGAGATAAGATCTCTTCAATCCAAGGTGAAACATCTTGAGCAAGGTGCTTCTAGAACTACACAGGCTTTGGATTCTTTTGCTTTATTGCATACACCATTAACACATCACATTGCTTCTACACCCTTGCCATAAGGTTTTGTTTTGCCCAAGATTAATCTTTATGATGGAAAGGGTGATCCAGAGACACATTTGAGAAATTTTCATATAGCATGCTTGGATTATGTCCTAAATGACTAGCTACTTACCAATCTATTTCCATGGAGTCTAAAGGATTATGCATTATAATGGTTCTATAGTCTACCAAATTAGTCAGTCAATACATGTAATCCTTTAGATGAAATGTTCCTAGCACACTTTAGTATCGAAATTGGTCATTAGGTTTCATATGCTCAAATTTCTCAACAAAAATATTGACCAAATGATCATCTCATAGACTATGTTCTTTGGTATAAGACCATCTTGGATAAGATGAATAACCCCATGGTAGATTAGGAGTTACATGAACTTTTAATAAACATCTTTTACCATCACTTCATGAATCAATTATGTTCAAAATATTCTCTTCCTTCACTGAATTGTGTCACACATTAAAGGAAAGAGAAGTCAAACTAATTTCAATGGACAAACTAAAGTACACTAATACATCAGACACAACTAATAAGAGTAAAAATAAAGTCCCATATAAGGTCAAGTTAAATGATATTAAAGGGGAAAATTAACCTACATTTAATGTGGATTTAGAGCCTCCTTAGTTAATAGTTTTGTCATCACCCCCTTGACATACTTTTTCACGTTCTACCTAGGGTTTTACAATAGCTTTTGGATTTTAATATCATATCTCTCCATCCTATTTGGGAAGTTAATCCAACAAATCCTATTATAAATGGATATGATAAATAGGCATTTTGTGACTACCATAGAGCACCAGGCCATACAAAAAAAAGATGCATCAATTTAAAGTAGAAGATACAAGACCTAATAGATTAAAATTCTATTGATCTTATCACTTCAGTTGAGCCTCCACTATCAAAGCAAACATAGGATAAAGTATTAAAAATCATCTCAGATCTATTTTTACAACATTAAAAATAGGATACAAGGGACACATCATGGGTTCATCATGCATATCATGCACATGCACTACCAGATACATACAAGGTACCTTCAATTAAGTTACATCCTTTGAGCAACATGATCAATGTATACAATTCTAAAGTTTCAACTAGACCTTCTATCTCCTTCTTAGAATAAGAGATAATCGAGGATGATTTAGATTATCATACACTCTTTATCAGAGGTCACATTCATAATCAACCTATTTTTAGTGTGCTTATTGACAATGGGTCCAATCTTAACATGTGCACCTTGACACTACTACAACATTTGGGTTATTTAGAGCAGGATATGACTCCAATAGACATAGTTATCAGTGGTTTTAGTGGGAATATATATATTTCATTGGATGAGATAGTACTTCCACTATAGGTTGGTCCTACACATGTGGCTACACCATTCACTATAGTTCCTAGTGTAAGAATTATTGATATGTTATTTGGTCGACCATGGATTCAAAAACTTAGAGAAGTACCTTCTACAATTCATATATGCATGAAATTGATTCACAATAATTAGGTTATTATAGTTGGTTAAGTTACATATGAGTTACCACTCCCTACTTTAGAGCCATCTACGAGTTTCCAATCACCAATTTCATTTTCACCACTAGTTTTAGTTTTTCCACCAATTTTATCTTTTCCTTCAGTTTTAGTTCCTCTTCCACTTTAGATTTAGACATAATTAAGGCATACATCACCAGTATAGAGGGTTCATACACCTCCATAGCTTCAAGATTCTAGATAGTTTCTCACTAAAATATTCACACCTAGATCAATTTCATTGAGATCTCATTCATCTACATATAGAGCACATGTTTAGAGCTTATCCTACTTCTAGATGGGTCCCTAAGAGCCCTATAGTTGAATCCACTTCTTATATTTATAGAGGGACCCCATAGTCAGTTTTTACTTTAGATATTTTAGAATATTTACAACATATACAAATTTTAGAGCCACAGTCTTAGCATTTTCATTATGCTTCACAATCATGCATGATTCTGCTCCTTGATACAGGACACCATGATATGGAGTCTCGCATGAGACCCATCAATTAGTATCATTTATCCTCAACATTGATTTTACATAGTTTCTTCTGCTTGATTTTAAATAACTCAAATATTTCAAAATATAAAAATAACATAATATTTCAAAATCCAAAAACATTCAAAAATGCCAAAACACCAAAAACATTTCAATTGTCTACATCATCCATGTTTTAAATTGTTAATATCATGTTAGGACTTATATTTATTGTTACATGCAATTATATATCATTTTATCTACATTACCATGCTTCACTTGATCTTATTTGAGTGTGTGGAATGACATCTGTCTACTTGATTGCTTCACTCTACCCATTGAGGGAACATCTGACTTCTACATTTAAAACACACATCGATATATCTTCCCCCTGGGGGCATCTTCTACATGACTACACCATCTAGGTGTTGTCATTCCTACACTACACACTCTAAGTTATCATGCTAATATACATTAATTACTAAATTACATAAATTATTATATCGACATTTCACTAGTATCTAGCACTTGTGTATCTCTTAGCATATACCTAGTATTGTACTAAGCATGCCTTGCATACTTTCACTCTTTCTTTGATTAGTTAGATGTGATTCTATCTTTCTAATTATTAGATGCTTTATCTTCTTACTTAGCATATCTTATTGGATTGCATTTATAGTTCCTACTTGTCTCTTTTTTTATGTCTTAGGACATTTTCCAATCTTCTTTACTTGTACTCTTATATGTATTTGTGGCCCTTATGCCAACTTTTCTTGCTGTACTTATATGTGTATTTGGAATTTGAACATGCCTTGTATGATTACTTTCTAGTTTGAGTGACATGTGTCCATGTCCCTTGTTTGTGTGGCCCCTTAAGCACCCTTTTATGCTTCTTATTTCTTGCTTTGTGTGCTTGTTGCTTGATTTATTCTCAATTTTTTTAATGTCATGATCCATATTATGTATTTTCCTATTTTCTTAGATGCCTCCAATGGACATCATGCTCCATCACTCTAACTAAAAACTAAAATTTCATGTTTTAATTTGATTTTAGTTCATTGCACATGTTATTACATTGTTATATCTATCTAGGCATAACCCTATTTATCTAACAATCTCTTAATTCAAACCATGATATATCTTGAGATATCTTGTTGATTATAATTGCTATATCATGTATATTTTTAGCTTAACACACTTGTAAATTTTTGTATTCTAAGGTTAGTTATCATAGGGTACCTATTCCTAACATTAAAAGAGGGGGTGCAAAACATGTGTTTTGATACTAAGATTAGAGATTCCATCTATCAAAATCACTTAGAATAACCAGAATAACAAATAGTCATCAAACTAGACATCAAATCACTCAAAATAGACTAGGCAGATAGTCAAGATTCTAGAACAGTGATGAGTTTAGCCTAGGACAATAGTTATAAGGATACAATATAGCATCAAAATCTAAGGTGTTTGCTTTCACTTCTCCTATCTAGATAATAGAAAAACTAGGCTTTTTAGAAGCAAGTAAAAAGGTAGGTTTAGCTATGGTTTTGCACAATTAGACTAGTTTAGATCAATAGTTTTTAGTATAGTTCTCTTAGAGAATCTAGACATAGGGGGCATCATGCATGGCATGATTGGTTCTCACTTACAATTTTAGATATGGAATTTGGTATAAATTCCAGATCAAAATCCATGTTTTAAACACCAATGATTGGGGGCAGATTATATATCACTTTTGCTTCTTTTCTTTCAATTTTTAGCATTATCCAAGCATTCTCAACAATTGCATCCTTTATTCCATATATAGGTGGTTGGCATCATTTTGGAGTGGATTTCATACAAGCCTAACCTCTACATTCTTGAGTTCAAGAGTGGCTTCCACATAAGCCAATTTTTTAATTTTGGAGTGGTTTTCATACAAGCCTAATCTTCATCTTTTTTGAGTTGGCCAACATTGGCCTAGTTTCCAGCACACATTTGGCTATCCATGCCACATTACCAAATTTTTAGAGAATTCATGGGCTTTAGAAGCCATATCATATTACATAATTCTTCATACTAGTATTAGTTTATAGCTTTACTTTACGAGGCAATGATGGATCTAAAGGGCCAATTTTTATAATCTTGAGCTACCTATTTAGAGGGATTCGATACATAGTCTAGACATCGATTAACACATGAATGATCATCTAGATTTACTTATTAGGCAATGATGGAACCAAAGGGACAACCTTTGCATTTTTGAGCCACTTTCTAGGGAATTGAGCACTTAGATTTGTTTGTGATATGACTTTTAGTACAACATCATCTAGCACATCCAATATTACTCAACCTTACTTTGTATCACAATAAGTTTTATATTGGTTCACATACCTAGTGAGGTGTATTCATTCCTTTCTCTTCCTCTATCTTACCTAGATTTGTATGTTTTTATTTTATATTGCATATAATAAGAACTAATCTACTCTTTATTTTACTTTTGTATATTCACACTTGTACAATGTGCTTTCTATGCACTATCTAGCATTACTCAACATCATAAGCTTCATGTGATTCACCTTTATAGGTAATTTCAGGTATGATTTCTATTTTTATTTATCTTATTATTTCACTTTGATGTATCACTAGAATAAAGGGGGGGGGAACGTAGTCATACAAAATGCAAAAATTGGTAGCTTGAGAATGGTTAATGACACCTAATCCTTAGGTCCCCCTTTATTGCTCTTTAAACCTTCTCAAGTTTGTTTTTCACTAATTCTCAATCATTTGTGGCCTTCTATACTTGACCCAAACTAAGTCAAGACTCTCTCTTCATGACCAATCCATCCCCCTAGGTTTTGTCTACTCAAGACAATAATGAAAAAGTTGGACTATAGTTCTGGACCCTAGGGTGTCTCATTTTTAGTGCTCCTATCTAATCACAATTAGAGCCTAGATTACAATTTTTTCCTGATTCCTCTTGTTCATTATATTAGCCTAGTCTAGTTTCATCTAACCCATGACCAATAGATCCCTATAAAATCCCATTCAAAGATAATTTGGAAAGGGTTTGAAAATATCATTCAAGCAAGTAAGAATATAAGCAAGACCATTCAATCAATCTTCCCTATTCTCTACATACAGCCAACCTATACACTTTCAAGCCAATTCAAGTCCTTACACTAGTTACTAATCATCTCAAGCATACCTAGTTTTAGCATTTATTGGATTTTATTCACTATTGCACCAAGCACTCTTAAAGGGAGAAATACACATGACTTGATCACTCCTCAAAGTATTAATATGTAGGTAGTGTGCCCACAAATGGGATGTCAAACACGTCTAATGCATCTTACACACACTAACCCCTTTTCTCCATTTTCTAAAGTTTCTTTCAATTGAATAAAAGATATAAGTACATGAAGAATCATCTCTACAAAGATCTCTATTAACAACAAGGACCTAAAAATTAGTACACAGGTGAAAAAAACCCAAAAAGATTAAATTATTAAGACAACAGTGTAGAAGGACTACAATGTTGGAACCTAGGGTGTCTAGTTCTAGTGTTCCTATCCAATCAAAAAATGAATTCTAGGATCTTGTTTATGATAGTGTCCCAGTCCTACACAAATTTTTAGACCATGTCTCAGTTAGAATAGTATATAATAAGCTAAGTTTGATTTTCTCTCTCTCACTGCTATTTTTATAAAAAGTCTAATTATAATTTTATTTCAAAAATTAGTATCTTTAATTAGATATATTATTTACTAATTTCTCCTACGTAGACCCATTTATTAAATAGGAATAAAACTCCATTATTCCCAAAAATAACAAATCAACACTTATGAGATTAACTCCTTGATTAAGACTACCTCTAGGAGTTTTATGTTAGCCTTATCTTCATGTAGTGTTTGAAAAAGGTGTAATACCCTACTCAAGTTATTCAATGTTTTCTTAATGATGTGTCATCATGTGGATGATTGGTGTGTTGAGTGTGTCATTTTGCTAAATGTGTGAGTGAGAATTATTATGGGTAGTGGTTAGTCTTATTTCGGTTACCTTATCATGTTGTCTTAGAATTAGGTTCATTGTGACTCATGTAGCACCACCTTCGGTTTTGTGAATTTAATGTTTACTACAATTCATGTTATCATGTAATGTGATTTTTATGCCTTCTAGGGGGTTTTATAACATTGAGTCATTTTTGTGAAGTTTATCCATTACATGAATTTATGTTAACTTAAATAATTTATTGAACCCATCAAGTGGATGTATTACATTAAGTTGGTCCTAATTAATTGAATTGTACATTTCTTGGTGTTTTGACAACCATATTTAGTTTTTTAAAAATGGGACTAATAAAATTGTTATATTTATGACTGGGCACAGGTTGTGATCAAACAATTTGAAAAAGAGAGGAGGTTAGATCAAGTGTTAGTCCATAAAACCATTAAATAAATATACTAACATACTAACACCACTAAGACTAGATCTTAAGAGTAGCTTAATAAATAAACAATAATTAAAAACCCAACTAAAATGCAAAGAACAACAATCTTTACCTTCCTTGAGAGCTTCAAATGATTTCTTTGTTTGTCTTGCTTGGTTTATGCATAAAAAGTCTTCATCAATGACATATGGATAACATCATCTCTTTTATGCACCATTTTTGAATGATTGGCTTGATTGATATGGTTTGGCTCAATTTCAGCTATATAACACTAGGATTTTAACTTCATGAATATATTCCTACATTCTAACTCTAATTTTATTGAGCTCTCTAAATGAAGATCTCTAGGCTTGATTTCATAGGATTTCCAATCCCCTAAAATGGGTTAAATATAACCATGGTTGAGTTCATTAACCTTGGTTGAGTTCTTAGAATATTATTTAAGATATTTCCCAAAAGTGACAACTCACAAAGGTAACGAGTGTGTTCTAGGATTTTCTAAGATGCTTTTGAATTTATTTTTTAGTAATTGATTTATTAGATCATGGGTGAACTCAATTAGGATTTGAAATTGATTTAACTTGCTAATTGATTTTGATTAGGGTGTGCAATTTAATTAATTATTTTTAGGTATTTGGTTATTTGTTTGATTTTGATTAATTAAATATGTGTACTTGCCTTATTTAATTGATTTAATGAGACAAATTGATTTAACATAAGGTTATAAACCCAAATTCAAGACTAATATAAATTTTTAGGTTAAATGTTCAATGATTGGTAAGAACTTGTCTAATAGTCTAATGTAAAGACATTGGTGGTCAAATTTACATGTCTATAATTTTCCCTTATTTGGGAAGATGTTGCAAGCTGTAAGCATAGTAACATATTTTTAAAGAATAAAATGGTTTTTTATGCTTATGACTCTAATGGTAATGACTGAACTATAGCTACCCCCTCGAGGGAGTGGTTGGTAAGTGGCTCGATAAATGGTCCCTCAAAAGAAAAAAAGTGAAATAAGGGGACAAAAAAAATGAAGATGATGGGGTGACAACACAATAATTCACCCAAAGTTGAAAAAAATAATTGAGAAATGTAAGTGAGATGGTATACAATGGTTTGCCCAAAGTGGTTATAAGAATTATACCCTGATAGTGGAAATATGTATGATAACACAATGATTTTACCTAACAACTGATATAATCATTAAGAAGATGGAGCTACCCCAGTTAGGATAGATAAATAAGAAATTAAAATGGTGATAACACAATTATTTACCTCAGTAAGTGATATAATCATTGAGAATGTATGTGGGATGATGTATAATGATAATGTAGTATACCTCGATTATGAATAACTTGATACAGAGGATAAAGATGAATTAGGATAACCTACTAGTAGGGATATCCTCATCTAAATTAATAAAGGTTGAAATTCTTTCATTACTTAATTATTGTATTTGGGATATGATTGGTTTTAGATTGGGATTATTGCTAATGTCAGTGCTGAGGAGATGGTGATGTTGCATTGATGTTGTAAACCTATCAAAACTAATTTTTGTTGTAGAATTTGATGGTAGGCCTCATGATAGAACACCATGGTGGCATAGCTAAAATATGTATAAGGACTGACTCCCAATATCTGATACTCAATAAAAAATAATTACATTGATGATAAAAACCATGATGACAATGTAGGTGTTTGAATATGGATAGATTCAAGAATAATGTGTAAGAAATCACCTAGTGAACACATAGTGCTAAAATAAAATAAATAAGCACACAAAAAAACAAACAAAATAAATAAATGAGTGTTAGTCCCTATGTTAGTATAAACAACACGATGAACATTGCCCCTTGAAACTAGGTGACAACTGAAGAAATAAACAAGATGGGGAAATAGAAGAAAAGGAAGGGGGTGATTGAGTTGTCTTCATATGTGCTAGGCATGTGGATGTTGCCTATATATTTCATAGATATGATGATCCAACAAAAATTTAGGCCAAATGTAATTCTTCTAAGAAATGGAAAAAAAATGATGATTGATAGAAGACATGATGGATGTGATAGAAGAATTGGGGTGAAATCAAAAAATGGTGATAACATAGGATAAAAGGCCAAAAAAGATGGGAAAATAAGGAAAATGTGATTTATTTATGACTTAGTGAGGGTTCCCAAAATCCTTAAGGCAAAGAAGTGGTCAATGTTTTTTATTTTTTCTAAATGATTTTCAAATGGTTTTGGAATATTTGAAGCATCTCAACTCAATAAATAATGACAAGACAATAAAATGGTCTAAGCTCAAAAAAATATGAGAGCATTATAACTTGAAATGATGATCATAAAATGGTAAGACTGTGGCTAAAGTTGCTCACAAAATAGCGAGAGGATTATAACTTGAAATGATGCTCATAAAATAGTGAGAGCATAGATGAAAGAGGACTAGTATGACCTCAACATGAATCAAACATGACCACATAGTCCCAAAATGGATTTCTTTCATATTATTTCACCTCATAGCAGAGGAATCTGACTAGTGTAGAAGCCAATTCAAATAAAATAGGCATAGTTGGTATGATAGCATAGTACAACATATAAATGGCCGGTGATATGTCAAGGCACAATAAATAAATGTTTCCCCTAGTTTTCCCATAGGTAGTTATAACTAGGATACAACTAATATATGAATGATACCAATTTACTCTAGTAGGTGATATAATTAGTATCAAGATTGATGAGCACTGATTTGCCCTAGTAGGGGATATAATCAAGCTCACATAAACAAACTTGATAATAAGGGAATAATAAATGAAGGATGAAACTACTAAAACTTCTATCATACTACTCCAAAATATTACCTCTATCTAAAATTCTTGAAATAACTACTAAAACTAATCTAATTCTGTATGCTAAAAATGTGAAACCAATGAATGAACCAAAGTCAAATAGGCTAGGTTGATAGGATTCAAAACATGTTTGGTTGAGTAGGAATAGAATGGTAAAATAGTATGATAGGATGGCTTTGTTTAGGATACTAATGGGTTGATTGATTGGATAGAATAGTAAGAGGGTTGAACCCAATTGGTAGGGTGAAGGAAATGATTATGCAACAATGATACATGGATATGCAACAATGGAAAATGGATATGGTAAATTGAAATGGGTATGATACATGTTTTTGGCCAATGATGGTCATTGGTTTTTTATGTTTTTTCTCTAGGTATGTGATTTTTTTGTTCTTGCGAATGTCGAAATGCACATCCTGATCAATAAATGATACAACTAAAATAGTCAATCATGTTAATTGCTAGCCCACACCTTGTCTAAATAGTTGCTCTATCAATAATTGGCTATAGATTTGAATGTAAATGATGTTATTTTTATCTTCATTTGTCATTGATTTTATTTTCTTCAAGTGTTGAAACAAGGTATCTTTATAACCTCTATAAAGGAAAGTGCGACCATGGATGGTAAATATGGATAAATTTTAGATGGTAGGTATGTTTTTGAAATGGAATAGTGGAAGATAATGGAATGAATAAGGGTGGGGAAAAAAATGAAGATTAGGATTTCTAGGCACACACAATGTTACAAATTCCAGATTTGACATAAATTTGGATGTGGTAGGGCTAAAGACTTATGAATATGCTCACAATAAGACCACCAAATTTTTCTCTTATTTGGTATATAGAGTAGCTACCATCTAATTAAGATATAGAGTGGAAGCTATTTTGATTTGATCTTTGATAATATCTTCATTAAGAAGTAAATAATTTTTGTGCTCAGCCATTGGTGCCTTGAAGAGGTTTCTACCAATGAAGTTGTCTTGATTATCCCATAGCACTTCTAAGAAGGTTTCACTAAGTAACATAAAATTTTGACTTTGATTGTTCCCTAGAATCTCTAAAAAAGTTTCACTAGAATATACTGAGTTCTAACTTTGATTTCCCCTAGCACCTTCAAAAACGTTTCACTAAGAGAGTATTCTTTTGCTGTATGATTATGGTCTTGGCCTCCTTGATTTTCCTCATGTGATATGTCACCATGGATGTATTTAAATAAGATATTATTATGTTGGTCTCAATTTACACTTGTGGGAGATGGAATGTCAATGACATGGTTGTGATGGTTGGTGGTAATGGTATGTGGAATGGTAAGGGAATGGTAAGGGAATGGGAAGACACTACATAATCCTCATAAAAGATACTAGGATAACTTGTGTCAATGGTAAATTAATCATATGAAAGAACTATAGAAGGATAAAAAAAGTATTCATACTAATCTACTAGGCATGCATAACCAATGTTGTAACAACCATGAACATATTCTTCTTCTGAATCTGATGTTGAGACTAATGTTGATTTTGATTTTGATGCTAAATCTAATGTCAATTTAAGAGTATAACCTGACTCTAATTTTGATTCTTCATTTGATGGGTAATCTGATATAATGATGTCTTATTGAATGTTTGGTATTGGATAAGTAACAACTTGTGATGACATAATGGGCTCCACAAAAACTAGTTTGTCATAATAAGACTCCTTTAAGATGGGAAAAAGGTCAAGAGACAAATCTTTAGATACAAGTTTGTCAAAGGGAGGCTCTTGATAAATAGGCATATGGTCAAGGTAATTATTTGCTTAAAAGTGGTTATAATCATTAAGAAGTGACTCAACAAAGACAGGCTCATCAGAGTGAGACTCCTTGACAACTAGTATAGGATCAATATGTGATTCATCATAGGTTGAATTATTACAAGTAGTTGGTTCAACAAAATCATCTTGGATTTGTTGGTTTTCTTGGCCTTGATTTCTAATGAGTTAGAAAATACCAATTTTGAACATAACTTGGTCTTTGAATGATTGGATTGGTTGAAGGATTGATTGGACTAGTTGAGATTTTGGTTGGATTGGTTGGGGTTTTGGTTGAATTGGTTGGGGTTTTAGTTGGATTATGGGCTAAGGTTGAATTATTAGATGAGGTTTAGGCTGAATGATTAGTTGGGATCATAATTAGATTAGTTTATATTTGTGTTAGATTGGCTGGGGTTTTCTAAAGTGGAGATTGATAGTCACTAGATGAGGAATGATCAATGGTTGGATAACGGGTGGGCACTATGGAGCTTGATTTATCATAAAATCCAAAGGATTAGGTCTTGGAATATAAATAGTAGGGCATCATGGAGCTTGATTACTTACATAAGCCAAATGCTCTAAGTCCTCATAAACCATATCATCCTAGTTAGGGTATTGAGTTGGACTGTAAGCTGATCATTGCCTTTATTCTCTATATTTATTATTGTATCGACGGTATAGATCCATATCTTGAATAACATTGTCATTGTAGAGGTTTGTACCCAATTCTACCTCAATAATCACATCATCCTAGTTGAGGTCTTGACTTTGGTCCTTGATTTGATTTGTGCAAGGTGGATAAAACTCCATCTCATAAACCATGTTATCATCAAAGGAGTCTTGAATAAATACATAAAAACAAATCCATTTTATGTAACCATTCTATCATAATTTGGATTATACATGAATCCACCATAAGTGTAGTTAGACATATCCACATCAATGAAGAAAGATCTAAAAAAAAAAGGCGTAGAGTTCTACAAACTCTAAAAAACTATGTCAAAAGGAAAAATGGTTCAAACTTGGTCTAACTTGGTCAAAAAAGGTAGAGCTATATCTCCAAACAATAATTTGATCATGGAGTTGTATCTCTGAAATAGTTTGTGCTAAGACTTGGCATAAAATAGTCTAACATTAAATGTCTAACATCAAATGTCATACACATAAAAGGTTAAGTGATGAATAAAAACTGACATGTCAAAGTCTTGGCCAAAGTGTTCCAAATAAGGTCTAAACTAGAAAAGAGAAAAGTTGAGTTTCTATGGCTTTTGTCTAAATGCAGAGTCAAAATATAAGCTAAAAAAACATGATCTACTAGGACTTTTAGCCAAACAACATCAAAAGATAGACTTTGAAACAAAGGCTGATGTCATTCAATTTAATCTAACAAGGTTGGAATAACTTTGACATAAACTCGACACACAAAATTAAACATAAACATGAGTAGTTGGTATAAGTCATAAAGAAAAAGACACCTAGAGAAAAAAACTATATTTTCCTAAATAAAGTCACAAATAATGATGATAATATGTTGAATAAAAAAATTAATGATAGTTTTCAAATTTGGGTAATCGATTAACCTAAGTTATACAACCCAAAAGAGAAATATTTGTGTATCATCTATTGTGAAGTGAGGCCTAAATAGAAATCAATCAATGTTTACAATTGAACTTGGAAAGGTTAAATAAAAACTCAATGGTTGAAAACTATGATTAGACTAAACAATCTAGACAAGATTGGAGAACATGATGGTGCATGAACAAGGTCCAAATGACATACATGACATGGTTTGGTTGGTTTGAAACAATTTTTTTGGATACAAGGTCAAACAAGCCTTGAAAAAAAATGAGCAGCCTAATGATGTAAACATGCTCTAATTATGTGATCAATGTTATGTTTGAAAGACTTAAAGGCTCAAAATTGATAATTATGTGGGCATTATAATGATACCCATCTAAAATAAGTTACACACATAAACATGTTTAGAAAAATTTTAAGGCACAAGTGTGGTGTAAAATAGACAACATAACGATTCTTTAAATAAATGAGTGACATATAATTTTTTTGGATATTTAATGTGGTTATAAACAAACAAACAAACAAGTTTTAGTCTCAAAACATACTAAGTAAAAATGACCAATATACATTAAGTATAATTGTCCAAATCCTAACAAGGGTATGACAATGTGGGGTTGATTAAACTAATTATTTGTGAATCTTCTAGATGGATCAATTACACAATGAATTTTATACCAAATAATTCAAAATAATTATATTTTAATTGGGTGTCTATGGCACTTGGCTTGTTGCAAAAAGGTCTTACCTTTTTACAACTACTACATCCATTACTTGCTTAGTATAGTATGATGTCTAATGTGTAGATACATCCCAATGATTAACTGTAACACTAAAAGGTGTTTAACCACTCAAACCTTTGATCTTAGTGGGGATGATGAAATCAATGCCAATAGATGAAGCCCTAAGTCAAATATTTCTTAAAGAACTTCTGGGAGGTAATGAAGTCCCCCTCACAAGTTAAGATGTAATGAAATAAATGACTACGTGAAAGAGATTTAAAGGTTTTGTCTAGGTCACTAAAACCATGTGGGTCCTTGAGTAGAGCCTTAACAACTTCTCTTTCATGGCTTTGACTAAGGCACTTTGCAATAAGATGGTGCTTTCAATCCTAAAAGCTCCCTAAAGGGGATGGATGGAAAATCATACGTATAGCGTCCTTTTTTCCAAAAAAAATTAATTAACTATTGGATACAAACTTTGACAAATGAGTTAAATTTTAAGCACTTAATTTAAAAGTGTGGTTGTGTTATTTTTGGCTCCTTGGCCTTAAGTTGTGAACTTTTAAAGAAACCACAAAAACTTAACCAATAAAAAACGATAAAAAAGTTTCTTTAAACACCAAAATGAAGGATTCTTAGTTCATTTTAGACATCTAAATGAAGTGTGAAAAGACTAATTTAGATTGAAATGGTTTTTCTTCAAATAAGTCCTACAAATAAAAGGTTAGAGCTTCATTTAGCCTTGAAGCTTATTTATCAAATCACACAAGCAATTTTGAAGGATAAAATCTATCGACCTTTAAGAAAAAACTCAAAAAAGAAAACATGTTAGGTTAGGTAAAGGTTATCAAAAATATCAATAAAAAACTAAAAAAAAACCAAAAAAATAAAATAAAATCTATGAAACATGCAAACAACAAGTTATAAGGTTAAAACAAAGAAAATTGAACACATAAATCATAAAAACCTACAGTTAGTATTTTAACCATAAAATTTAAAATATATATCCATTTGTCACTAAATTTTTAAAGGTTGTTTATAGGTTTAGTAAACACCTATATGAAAATATTTAGGTCAATATAGTGAATAAAAAAAGGTTATTAGCTCTATACTAGCCATTTTTACTAGAAAATAAAAAAATAAAAAGTAACAGTCACTAAAAGAGTCATAACTTATAAAGTAAAAATCAAATTTTAATAAAATTTTGACAGAATTAATATGAAACCAGTAATAAAATATTATAAAAAATTCAAAAGACAATAGTAAACAAATTAAAAATAATGTCAATTTTAACAACCATTTTTGTTTAAAGATGTGGGGTGCACAATCGTATCCCACTGGACGTGTCATTTATGATCAATAAATTTAAAAAAGAGAGGAGGTTAGATCAAGTGTTAGTCCATAAAACCATGAAATAAATATACTAACATCTATAAGCCTAGATCTTAGGGGGGGCTTAATGAACAAATGACAATTTAAAACCCAACTAAAATGCAAAGAACAACAATCTTTACCTTCCTTGAGAGATCTAAATGATTTCTTCATTTGGTTTTCTTGATTTATGCATAAGAAGTCTTCATAAAAGACATATGACTAACATCATCTCCTCTATGCATCATTGTTGAATGCTTGGCTTAATTGATATGACTTGGCTCAATTTTGGCATTATAACACTAGGGTTTTAGCTTCATGAATCTATTCTTGCATTATAACTCTACTTTTATTGAGATCTCTAAATGAAGATCTCTAGGCTTGTTTTTATAGGATTTAAAATCCACTTTGAATGGGTTAAATCTGACCATGGTTTAGTTTATTAATCTTTATTGAGTTTGACATATTCTTAGGATATTCTTTTAGATATTTTCTAAAAGTGACAACTCACAAAGGTAATGAGTGTGTTCTAGGATGTTCTAAGATGATCTTGAATTTATTTTTTAGTAATTGATTTATTAGTTTATGGGTGAACTCAATTAGGATCTGAAATTGATTTAACTTGCTCATTGATTTTGATTAGGGTGTGCAAGTTAATTAATTCTTTTTAAGCATTTGGTCAGTTGTTTGATTTTTATTAATTCAATGTGTGTACTTTCCTTGGTTAATTAATTTAATAAGATGTATTGATTGAATGCAAGGTTATAAAGCCAAATTCAAGACTAATAAAAATTCTTAGGTTAAATGTTCAATGATTGGTAAGAATTTTTTTAATAGTCTGATGCAAATCAATTAGTGGACAAATTTACATGTTTACACAAGTAACATTTAATAAGGGGCATAAATAAGAATATATATATATATATATATATATATATATATATATATATATATATATATATATATATGGACATATTAAAATGATACTATGTAGATAAATAGATTGTTAAACAAATAACTGTAATTATTTAAAATAAATAAATAATTGGTTAAGATAATGCCATTCTAGTATTTATATGTATTAATATATGTATTTGGTTAAACATATTTATATGTTAATAATAGTTAAATAATATTACTAGTTTTGTAATAAACTCAATAAATTCAGTTCCCTAATCCTTTCATGTAAAAATTAATCTAATAAAGTAAAAAATACTAATAATAATAAAAGAGGAAGTGAAACCCTAATCCTTAAAAAATAAAATAAAATAATACAAGAATATTTTTCATTTAAAAGTTAACCTAAAGGGGGAGAGGAGCCATTTAGAAGATTGGCCAAGGGAGGAGACGAGGTAGAGGGAGAAAGAAGAAGGAAGGACAAGGAAGAATGGATAATGGAGATTCAACAATAGGTAAGGGTTTCATCTTCTCCTAATTCTTCATTTTTTCTAAATTAATAAGTAGGTTGAATATTGTGTTTTAGTTATGAGTTTGTTCAAAAAGTTAGTTGTTTACTTGTGAGAGTTTGTAGTAGGTTGTAGGAGCCATATCACTTCTAAATTTGTTTTGTTGTCATATATATATATATATATATATATATATATATATATATATATATATATATAATGGGAGGGGGATGAGATAGTTCAACCACCATCCCCTCCTAATAAACATGTTTTTTTTAAATTTAAAATAAAAAAATTGAAAGTAAACATATATATATATATATATATATTCAATTTTTTTATTTTAAATTTAAGAAAACATGTTTATTAGGAGGGGATGGTGGTTAAACTGTCTCATCCCCCCTCCCATAATAGGGAGGGAGGGGAGCAGTTAGCTGGCTAGCCCCCAACCTACCTAGTAAGCCCTGATCGATGGCCCATGGTCGTGACCAGGGCCTTAGGCACCGACCATCGGCCAAAACTTATTTAGGGTTTTATTATTTTGAGTTTTAAATAAGTAAAAAAATATGCATTTATATATCAAAAAAAAGTCAATAAAAATTTTAATTAATCAATAAAAATTAATAAAAATAAATAAATGAATAAAGTGGAATTATTTCTTTTTGTTATTATTTAAATAAATAAAAGAATATCTATTTGCATGGAAATATTATTATATTATTATATAGGTATATTTATATATATATAAGGGATAGTTTATTTTATTTTATTATATTATATAAAATAAACAAGTGTGTGTGTGTGTGTGAGAATATAAGAGTATAAGATATGTGCATTACTAGGATATGAAATTTATTTTCACATATGTAGATATTTGTATATTTTAGGAATATATCATATATTTGATGATGATGATGATATATATATATATATATATATATCCACTATTTAAAAACAAATATATTATTATGTAAATGAACAAGTTCATACATGTAATATTTGGATTTTGAATAAATATTAGTCACGAGTCTCAATGAATATAAATAAAATATATCCTATCCTTAATTGAAAATTGGATAGTGGATTATTGTTTATATTTTACTTGTGTAACACTAATGTGAATAAATTTTGTTTAAGGTTTAATTTGCCTTAAATTACACCTTCGTTTAGTGTAATAAATTGTTTTAAATAAGCTTAAATTAATTGTGGTATATGGATGGAAAATTATCCTTATAACTTTGATTAGTTTTGATATGAGCTAGGGAGATTCAACATACTCTTTGATATGCCTTACAATGTCTTTGTGATTTTGATTTTGTTTGTTGTCTATATGGCTTTGTTTCCAACTTTGTGTAGTGAAATTAAAATTTGAAAATTAAGTTCCTATTAGAGGTCTAATGCTTTTATAGATATCACACCTAGATGAGTGCATAGAAATCAAATGATATTGTGATGGTTGGATTACTTGTATTGTTCACTTTGGTGAGAGTCATTTATTTTATAATTCTATAATGGTATGCTGACATTGTTTGTATAATAAGATTATAATTTTGTGAGGTTTGATGATAAGCTTGGTTACCAATAAGCCTAGTGTTGTTTTGATGTTGAAGTGTAATGTTTACTCCAAAGGTTGGGTTACTTTACGAATTGACTCATGTAAGTTATTTTTGTATGTTATGTTTTTTTTCTTAAATATTTATTTAATTATTTATTAATTTTTAAAAAATGAAGTATTTAGGGGGTATAAATCTCTTACTCAGCTTAAGATGACACCTTTTATTTGACTATTTTCATAATGTAGGTTGTTGAGTTACTGATGGAAGATAAAGTATAGAGATATAATATTTTATTTATGTTGAAATTATTAACGTCTTGCACATTATTCAATTGAATTTTTAATATGATGATCATAATATGTTTGTTGTTCAAAAGAGACATTTGTAAAGTTCGACTCTTAGATATTGTCATTAACCTAAGTGGACTTACCTTTAAAATATCCATATTGGAGCTTATGTACTTGATAGCTATAATGGTTATATTATTAGAGGATATCAGTATGTAATAATATTCTTTAATCTTAATTATCAATGATTTATTCATAACACTTAATGAATTAACAATAGATTTAAGCTAGTGCCTCACTAATATAGTTACTTCCAATAGTGATTTAGAAACTATTTTATATATGAGATGAGAACATTGTTGAGTGGGACATATAAATATTATTTAGGTGAAAAGTAATAATCATTTGGATAAACAAATGTTGTGATATCTAAAATTCATAGTTAGATGATAGTATTATTAAGAGCACATTATTTGAATAGTAAAATAATGTTAAGAATATTAGATGGTAAGAAAATATTGGTAATGATAGACTTGAAATATAGTGAATTTAACTTACCTTGGCATTGTGAAATTATGGATTAATCCTAATTTGTAGTATTAATTATATAGGTAACATTGGGTTAAACATATGTAATTGAAATAAATGAGTAAAGTTAATAAATCATAAACCATATTATTAGTGAGTTTATTGAAAAAAATATTATAATTCACATATCTTAATCATTGTAAGAACCAAATTTGGATATGTTGACCATGACGAGTCTTGAGGCATCCCTTGAAATCTTGTTATAAGAGTGAAATGCAAATTGAAATTTATTTTCTATATTGAAAAGTACAAGGATAGATATGTCCTCTAAGATTCTATGTTAATGGTTGGATGACTACATGCACTTTTATAAGATCAGTGCAAGTTTACAATAAGAAGTTTTCTTTTTTGGAAATCCACCAAATTGGATCAGAAATGGGTTCAAAATTAGTAACCAAACTTGAGATTTTCTAAAACAAAAATTTTTAACCTCTAGAATTATCATATGTAAATAAAGTTATATAAACTTTATTCTTATACCCCACTTCAATAATTTTTGGTGGATCTAATTCTAGAGGCATTTGGTAAATTTTTGCACCTACTTTTTTTTTCAGCCTACAAAGTTGATTCAAAATCAAGTTACCAAAAATAGATAGAAGAGTATTAAAAATAAACCAAAGTTTGTAGGTGATTATTTTTACCTTTGAAATTATATAAGAGCCTATGGTTTCAATTTATATTATTGTTTACTATTTTTAGTGACTCATTTCCAAATTAAATTTTTTCAATTTTTTTCTATTATTTTTAATTTTATCTGTGAAGTCACTTTGAAAAGAGTGTCATTATAATCGCTTGGTTTCTCATTTCCTAAATATAAAAATTGTAACATCTTATTTTGAGTTTCATATTCATGTTTAACCTTTTGTATTTAATTTTTCATCTCTTTTTGGTATATTTTTAGTAGGTCTTATTGAACCTTATTCATTAGCAGTTTCCTAGAAGAATCAAATTTATGTTGTTAATTTCAATTTAGTTTAGACATTTAGTTTCATATTATTATCACATTAGATCTATTTTATGACTCATATGAGTTATCCTTATCTTAAATAATTTGTTTTTAACTTTATTTTAATTTGTAATATTTTCAAGATATTTTATCCAAAGTCACTTTGTGAGGTTGTGGTGTGTATGTGCTTTCATGGTTTTCTAGCATTACACTCTTTACTTAATTATCCCTTTGTTATTTTGATTTCCATGATATCATTTTTTATTTATTGTCTTTTTGATATATCTAATATGTTATAGTAGTTTCAAGGTTTAACTATTGGTCTCATGAAGAACATAATTCAGTTTCATCAAGTTTTAAATAATTCTTCTTGTTATCAACTCTGAGTTGTTGACCTTTAGTGTTGGCTTGTAGTTATTCAATATGTTTAAACTTATACCTTATCATTTATCATGTTGTTTTTTACATAAGAGGTTGAGGTATATCTTTAGTATGTTGTGATTGAAATTTTCCTTAAAAATATAAACTCATTTACAGTGTCATTTACTAATTGTCATCCCTTTTGTAACTGTATGTGATTGTTAGTTTTTATGTATTTATTAGTGGTAGTGTGTTTGAGTAAAGTGTCAAAAAAAATAGTGTGATTTTATGTGTGCTTGAGAAGTAAATATTGGGCATTACATTTTGGTATTAGAACATGATTAAACACTAGGAGATCTAGAGTGCTAGTGTTTTACTATATGTATTTTGCAACTTTGCTCACATGTGTACAAGTGGAATGGCATGGTTAGAATGCACATATTTTCAGATATGGATTATGATAGGAATAATTGAATTATTTTTGATGGATTCATTCCATTAGTGGATGGGAACATTCTATTAGAGAGAACTTATTTTTTATTTGCTTGTTATTGTTGTAAAGTATTTAGCCACTGTGGACCATTGGACCCTAAAGTGAATACAATAATAAATGATGGACTTTTTTGGTTGATTATATTACTCTTGTGTCTCATTAATAGATATTTATGCTGATTAGTTTTGTTATCTTGGTAGAAAATATCTATATATGGAGAATTTTTTTATGTATGTCTGTTTTGTATGGTAAATACCTACTTTAATCTATATTCCCATATATTTATAATGATTATGTATTAGTACATTAAATGAATATGAATCTAATAATGGAATGTGTATATAGTTAACAATATGATGAAATTAATTATTCTAACATCAAACTACTAATAGTGATAACTCCAAATTAACATGATCTAGTTAGTGTTTCATTATTCATCTTGGTTAAGCATAAGATATAAGGTTATAAAGAGGCCTTATTCTATTTTTTTGTAGTTATAGAATTTAGTTAAATCTAGTGCATTGTTAATTTTGTGTATACTAGTTGTTATATAACTAGATGGTACCTAGCATGATTTGGATGCTTACATTTGAAATAAGAATGTTGTAAGTTCTAATCTTGTCTTTGAGTTATGTAGTATGAACCTTTTGTGTAACCAAAAGTGGTTCAAGAGTAAGTGTGTAGATATGGTATTGATATTTTGCTTTTGTGACCCCCTATTCATTATGAAAAATGAATGGACCTTCCTACCTGTGAGAGAATTAATTAGTTATTTAGTTTTATCTTGAGATGATTGCTTGTTTTGTTATTATAGTTCATTTGGATGTTTGTTTTAGCATGGAATAATGGTTGTAAGTGAAAAAATAGTTTTTATAATATATATGAATTACCCTACCTTAGAAAATTCTTAATTGAGATTGAACAGTGATTTATCCTTGTGAACCAATCATGATAGTACAACTACCGAGATCTTTGCGCTAGTTGTATTACATGGGAATTATCAACACATTTTACTAATTTATTTTAGAATAAGACAACTAGGATTGAACATAGTGTTTTTTAGAAAAACATTTTAGTTAAGTGAAACAATAAAAAATGATATATTATTTGATGAGAGACTTGTATTTTAGCTAAATCAAATACTTTGGGATAGTTGGCATATTTTCAGGGGCACTTTTGGCATTGGGTGCTAGGCACGAGGTTCACACTTGGTATATTTCTATATAGTTATGTCAACACTTATAACTGTGAGGCATAGGAAGTATTATCATTGTTCGTGTTTCTCCTAACTCTAGTAGGTAGTCGAGGATTACTTTATTACCTATAGGAGGTAATCATGTTTCTCTTTTGAGAGGTATATGGAGGAGGATGTGATGTTTTCTCATACATCAAAAAGGTAGTCGAAATAATTTTATTCTCTCACTTCTGGGATGTGATTGAGTTTTATTGATTCTTTATCCCCTTGGGTGACTTCTATAGTCACATATTTTGAGTAATGCGATGTTTTCAATTTTTATTTGAGAACCAACACTAGTCCTTGAACTTGTATTTGAATTTAATTGTTATTTTAAAATTTTGAACATTTATAAGTTATTTTAATTAGACTTGAAGTAAATAGATCTATATTGATTGCATTTAAATTTTATTTTATTTATTTTAATGACTTGATAATTATGACTTGGACTTATTTTGTTTATGGGTGACAACTTCTTTTGAATTTGATTTATGATTTTTTGATTTTTTTTTAATTTCATTAACTTATCGACTCTTAAATTTATTATTTTGGAATTTGTTTTTTCAAAATTATTATGATGTTTTGGTTTTTGATGAATGTTGGTTCATGCATTTTCTATATATATGTTATAATGTGCATAGTTTGCACTATCTAGGGAAGAAGTAGATTAAAAAAAATCTATTGAGTCATGATGGGAATCCAATCGGGATAGGTTCATGAAACCAACTTTTTTAAACACCAGATGTGGTGTTGATTATTCTTTATATATATATATATATATATATATATATATATATATATAAAATTGTGCAAGGAATATTAGTCCCCATCAATTATATCATCAAAAAAATCTCACCAAATCTCCTTAGATCCCTAAACTACTTAGACATCCTAAAACCTCTTTATTCCCTCCTTAGACCTCCCAACCTCCTTAAACATCCCAAATAAATGGCCACAATAATATATATATATATATATATATATATATATATATATATATATATATAAAGGAGGTTTAAGGAGGTTGGGAGGTCTAAGGAGGGAATAAAAAGGTTTTAGGATGTCTAAGTAGTTTAGGGATCTAAGGAGATTTGGTGAGATTCTTTTGATGATATAATTGATGGGGACTACTATTCCTTGCACAAGGGATTATTCTTGATATTTTTCAAAAATGGGTTCAAAACTAGTAATCAAACTTGATATTTTTTGAAATAGAAACTTTTAACCTCTAGAATTATCATATGTGAATTCAGTTCTATAACCATTATTCTTTTGCCCCACTTTGATAATTTTTTGTATATCCAATTTTAGAGGCATTTAATAATTTTTTGAACCTAATTTCATTTTTCATCTTGTGAAGTTGATTTAAAATTGACTTGCCAAAAATAACTAGATGAGTCTTAACAATAAACTACAGTTTATAGGTTATTATCTTTACCATTAAAATTATAAAGGAGCCTTTGGTTTCAGTTTCTATTATCATTTACTATTTTTTGTGACCCCTTTCCAAATTAAGTTTATTAAAAAAAAATTCTTACTTCTAATTTTATCCATGAAGTTGCTTCGAAAAAGGTGTTGTTATAATCGTCTAGTTTATCATTTCCTAAATATAAAAATTATAACCTCTTATTATGAATTTCATATTCACGTTTAACCTTTTATACTTGATTTTTAAACCTTGTTTGGTATTTTTTTAGTGGGCCACCTTGAACCCTGTTCATTAGTAGTTTTTTGGAAGAATCAAATTTTTGTTATTAATTTTAGTTTGGTTTAGACATTTCATTTCACATTGTTATGACATTAGGTCTATTTTATGACTAATATGAGTTGTCCTTAACTTAAAATTTTTATTTTCAAATTTGTTTTAATTTGTAATACTTCTAGGATATTTTATCCAAAGTTGCTTTGAGATCCCATGGTGTGTATGTTCTTTCATGGTTTTTTAGCATTACACTCTTCACTTAATTAACCCTTTCCTATTTCCATTTTCATGATATCATTTTGTGTTGATTTCCATGTTGATATATCTAATATGTGATAGTAGTTTAAATATTTTACTATTGAACTCATGAAGAGTGTAATCTAGTTTCACCAAGTTTTAAATAATTCTTATTATGGAGTCTAAGTTGTGGACCTTCAGTGTTTGCTTGTAGTTATTCAATATATTTAGACTTTTTCCTTATCCTTTAATATGTTATATTTTCTGCAAGAGGTTGAGGTATATACCTAGTTTTTTGTGATTGAAAAGTGTTTCTAAAATTTAAAGTCATTTACAATAAGTGTCATTAACCAATTATCATCCCTTTTATAACCATATTTGATTGTTGATTTTTCTATATTTGTTAATGGTAGTGTGTTTGAGTGAAGTGTCAAAAATAATGGTGTATATTTGTGTGTTCTTGAGATGTAAGTTTTGGTAATCATACAAGGCATGAGAATTTTCCAAATTATACTTCTTGAAGTTATCTACGAAATCCATCTATCCTACATTTTGAACAAGGATCATCACCTATGGATTGTTTCTTAAAATTGTATGGTCACTTGGTTCTATCCTTTGTATGTATCCCCATATCTTTATCCTATGAATTATCCTTACTAACTAATTAGTCACTCCTTGTAAATTATTTCTAACTCTTTAAAGTTTAAAATAACATGTAATCTCAAATAAAAACATGAAATTTTGATTTTGGAAGGAAATAGAGGCTAATTGGTTAATAATTTTGACTTGTGGAAGTGAAATTGTGCCATATATATCTTATTTCATCACTTATAAATTTATATGTTTGGTAAATTATCTTGGTTTGGTGGATCACACATTATATCATATTGTCTTACCCAACCATCCCCCTAACTTTTGGTTTCTATATGTCTTGAAGGGGAATGAAATTGTATTTTGAGGCACACATAATCAATAGGATATGATGGAAAAAGGTCATAAGGGTGATGGTAATTAATAAATAATGATTGAAGTGTATGGTGAAAATAAATATGATGACTTGGGAATGGTGAGGTATTATGTAGTGGTGATTCATAAAGTTTTATGACACATTAATAAATAATAAACATAAAAAAATTAATGAGTAGAAAACATAACTATCCCAGATAACTAATATAATTACCTGATTAAGGCATTGGTTTAGCAGTGATATCATTGATACATGTGGATGACAGTGGCACCTTAGATTATTTGACATGATCAATAATTTTATGAATTTTTTGGATAAAAAAACTCTTTTGATGATAATTTGATTTCCCATAAAAAATCATGAGAGAGGATACTCATGTGAATATCTAGTTTGAAGCAAGTTTCTAGCTATGAAATTTTGGTAATATATGAGAAAATTATGAAATTATGGAAAGTACACAAGGAAAAGTAATGAATACATGTTCTCACAAGATAAGGAATTTGGATTAAGAGTTGTAGATTGATTTTGGAGATGATAATTTGGCAAAAATAAATAAGAATTAGTGGTTGCAATTTCCCTTTCAGCGACCTAAAGCAACTATTCTTGTATGTAGAGCCTTTCAACAAAGTTTCAATAAAATTACAATCAAAATACCCCCATCCGGCAATTTTTATTAGAATTCATATAGCCTACTAAAAAATGCTCATGTAATGCCAAATATTGTTATGGAAGAAGTTGTAGGTTGATACAAAATATCCTCTAAAACTTGGATTTGTGTCTATAATACCTAGGAGATTGTAGGTGGATGAAAGGTTACCTAAAGCACGAAGAGATAGGATTGTAGTTCTTAGGATGTTATAGGTGACCCTATTTATTACTAGTTTTTATTACCTAGTGGTTATTAAGCTAATTTTCCACCCAGGATTGATCTTTTTTTTACTTTTACTACTAAGTGGATAACAAACTAGTTTTGCACTTAAGCCCATTTTATTAAATTATGGCTAGTTATAAAGCTAGTTTTTTTACCAAAACTATAATGTGGGTGCTCATATCCTACCCGATAAAGGTGGTGCTAAAGTGTTCCACCTAAACCTGATAGCCTCTTTATGATTTAAGCCATAATGCTCATCCAATATGTGAGAGAATTTTAGATTCATGTGATAATTTTATTATTTTATGATATTTTAAATGAATTCTTCCTTATAGAATTATTTATTATACATCTTAAGATAGTGACCATTGACCATCAAGGAGAAGTGTACTAGATCAATTGTACATATTTTTACTACTCCATTGTCAAAAACATTTTATATTTCATATGGGCCTAACCATCTAGTTTGAATTTTCCCTTTATGATCCTTATACTTTGATTCATAAAGGCAAAATCACTTTCGTATAAATTCCATGTTTTTATGGACTAATCATGCCATTTTGTTATTTGTTGTTGGACTTCATGTATGTGCTACAAAGTTGATCTTTAGAGCTCAACTAAGGAGTTTAGTTCCATGATTTTTATTATTGTGATTCAAAAAAATCCATACCATTCTATAAGGTCATGCTTGGAGTTTTGAGTTTAAACTCCATGGAGGATAAAAACCTTGTTACCATCGACTAACTCAGAGGGTGTAAATGCTATGATTATCTTACATGTAGTTCTATAAGCCCATAAAAGCTCTGGAAGATGTTTTTAACAATCATGAAAGTGTATAGCTATTGTTCTAGTTAGAATGTTCTCCAACTCTTGATTTGTAACTTTAACTTTGCCATTGGATTGTGGATGACATGGAGTAACTTTATTATGCCTAAACTCAAACTCTTGTAGAATGGATAGAAATAAAAAACACATGAATTATGGTCATTGATTTGAGATTATCTCTCTTCAAACTCCATACTAGGTGAGGATTTCCTCATATAATAATTATGCTACCTTCTCATCCCATGTGTGTGTTAAATCCTAATGTTTACCCATTTAGTAAGGTAGTGTTTGCATAACAACAATGTACTCCTTGGTTTGATAAGGTGGATCTATAGTGACTAAAAACCCAATCCCCCATTTTTTAAGGGATTCAAATTTAGTTTTAGATGGAGAGTAATCTCATTAAAATGTGTGGCTTATCCCATTTGTTGGCATATGTCATATTGTTGGGTGTATGTAATAAGATCTATGTATAAAGTAGACCAATATTAATTAATATAGATCTTGTGTATGGTCCTATTTTTTTCAAAATTCCCCCCACATGGTTTATTGTGACATTGAGGAGGATATAAATAACCCCATTTTATTTGACACACCTACACATGATTTATTCAATCCCAACGTGAAAGATATAACTAGATATCCATGAGTAAGGAATATTTTTGTTACTAAATGAGATTTATCCTTTGGAGAAAATTTTGGAGGATTTTGTCTTACATCAAAATAGTTAGAAATATCTACAAACCAAAGAGAGTTAAAGGTAAAATAAAAAAGGAGCTCATCAGGAAAAGAACCATATACTAATAGGTAATTTTTTTCAAATATTAATCTAGACAATAAATCTACAACTACTCTATATTTATCAGGCCTATCCATGATAGTAGTATACAATTATTATATTAATTAAAGACATATGATAATCATGCCAGTAATTTTAGGTTTATTCATTAAATACTTAATTCTAAATTGATCAATATGAATAAAAATATGATAACTAGTGATGTAATGTCATAATGTTTTTATAGCATACACTAACACAAATAATTATTTTTTCATGACTGTGTAGTTTAATTTTACTAATTAAATATTTTTACTAATGAAGTATATAACATAGTTTAGTGACCCATATTTTTATTTGTTTACCCTTAGAACTAATTAGTGTGGAAATTAACTCTAAAGTATTAAAAACTTGAAATCTTATATAAGAGTTAAATAATTGGCCTAGTGTGAATTGCAAAATTGGCAACTCGTGTTAGGATTAGAGAGATTCCCTTATAAATTGATATTTTATTTTTTGTATTATGATTTTTATGACTACGTATATAAAAAAATGTTGATAGAGACATGAAAACATAGTGTTAATTTAAAACTTTTAATCAATGTATTTTGGGTTAAGTGATTAGTAGATGGATAAGCCATGCACTTTATTCCTCTATTTCAACATTTTCATGTTGAATACATGATGAGTTTGAAAGTTTGATACTATGAAAAATTATCTATAGATCAAATAAATTACATGTGGATTCTATTTGGATGTGCAAATCACCTTCAAAATAAAAAACCATAGTCTTCACAAGGAATCAAATAATATCAAATGCAAAAGGCAGATTTTTTTTTAGGAAAGTGGGAAATGGTCAAGATATCCTTAGAAAAACTCTTGCTGACTAAGTGTTCCCTACATAGTCTAAATGGACCTTAGGTGATGTAGTTCTTCCTATGGGTAAGATCATAGATTAATGCAACTAGTAATTTGTATTGAAGTTCTTGACAAAGGATGGCTTCAATCTATAATAAAATAAGGTTGACTTGGATAATTCCTATATTATTCCAATATAGATGTAGTAGGGATATTTGATGAATATATAAGTTATTTTGAATTACTTTTAAGGAGAGTGTTATCTAATGTAACTAGGGATTTTAAGTGAGACACTTGATGTTATTTTATAGGAGAATATTTGAATTTTTTTCCATAACTGACATATTATTATGTATAGGAGATCCATTAGGAAGCATGAAAGTTTTAAATACTAGTCATTGAAGCATTATGGAATTTTTTTCACTCATGGATAGGTGCATAGTATGTCCCTATCTACCTAGTGAGAAATTTTATAGATTAGACAAAGGCTTATAAAATTTGACTAACAATAAAGTTTTTATTGATTAGGGATGTTTAGGAATAAATTAGGGAAGTTTGGAATATTTTCATACTAATTTCAAGACATACAAATCTCTCATATGGATAAATGGTTATTGGAATGGAAAGTTGGACAAGCAAGGTAAAATATGTCAAGGACCAACAATGTCAATCATTTACTAATTAAATTTCAATGTATACATTTATCCCCTCTTTATTTTAATGATGCATAAATTACTAAAGTAAATGAAATTTGATACCAAAGTGTGTACACACTTTGTATTTGTCAAGGAGATTTGTGTGCCCCCTTGTTGAAGTATGTTGATAATGAGAGTGATCACGTATCAATTTTAACAATCAATGTAGATGCTTGAGTTAGAAATATATGTTCTCCAACCCTCTTAGATTTATATGAAAATATGTGAAGAGATGAGAAACAACAAAGTGGTTTTGCTAAGGTACAATAAAAAAAATGAGCATCTTTAAGTTATCATGTGCCCCAATTTATACACTTGAAGGAGAAGAGGTGGGAACCAGTATATGGAATACTAAATTAAAACCAAGAATTGGAGCATAGATAATCTCAAACATGTTCCACTTAAAAAATATGAATCATATTGTTACACACAGATGTAGATTCAAACTATAAATTTGTAAAATTTGAATGATACTTGATTTTTAAAAAATATAAAAATTGATTTTGTACAATATTAGCTTGGTCATGAATGCTTATCATGCACTTATGATTTATAGAGTGAAACATATGATATATTAAAAACCTTTTTGAATCGTTATACTATCTTCATACAAGTGTGTATGTGGTTGAGTAATTGAATGTGTGGAGTGAATAAGTAAGACAAATTGACCCATAATCTGAAAACTATGATATTTTTACATATTTTAAGTTTAAAAAACTGAAAATATATTTATTTGAAAAGTCTCATTGTGATTACCCCCTTTTGAGATGAGGGAAATTGCTTGTAAAATCGCTTATCTCAAAATAAAAAGTGAGCATTTGTGAAAGATAGTTAAGCATGTAATAACATTTGCATATATTGAATTTGTATGGATTTTTTAGATGTAACATTGAAGTATTTTAAAAAAATATGTATTTGTTTTGCATCATGTAAGTTTGATATAGGATTGCAATAATGAATGAAGCATGCAAAATTTATGAGTTGTTGCATACATATTATAAACATAGTATATTTACAATTTGAAGCATTGAAGCACATAGATAATATGTGAATGATATGTATCATTTAAATTTATGTAAATAATTATAAACATATTAGTGAATGATAATAATCATGAACCCATATTATCCAAATAAAAAGCATGTAGGCAAAGTCACACAATTTTCATGCAAGAAGGCCTAAAGGCCACATACAAGGGACATGTAAGATATTGCAAGGAGTGTATTTTTTTTGAATTTATGTCACAAATTGAGATTAAAATATTAATAAAAGGGACATGAAAATTTACAAAAAAACATATAAGGCCAAAGGCCACACACACAAGGCATGGGTGTACCATACAAACAAGGTGTACAATGAACATACAAAAGGCAAAGGTTCACATACAATAATAAATGAATTGTTAACCATGTTATGAAATAGAAATAAAAATGTTAAAACATACATCAAATGAATCTAAAATAGGTTAAGCATATGTATCTATGTGTTAGTTGAGTCAATAGCATATTAAACAAGACATATGTGAAGATGGAATGAAATATTAAAGCATGTATTTTTGTTTATATATCAACATATAAAAGAGGTTTTGGATAAATAAAAATTGAAAGGTGTTTGTATAGAATAATGAAATTTCCCCAATGAAGTAAGGATTTTAGGTCAAAGGTTTGACCATGTAAAAATATGCCTTAACTTGAAACTTGATTGATAGATGATAGTTCATTCTAGTATGTATTAAAAAAGTGTAAGAAGTCCCTATGAATATGTTCCACTTTAAAATAGAGAGAGAACATGAAAATGGATAGGTTTGTAGTAGGGGACAGGTGCATAGTGTGCTATAGTATACCTACTGAGACGTTATCCAAATTGATTGTATATAAACATTTATGATAAAGAAATATTTTATTGTGTATTAAGATTATTTTAAACCATGAATTTTATCATGTTGCACACTCATATATATTGTGAAAATAATTATGTATTATAAATATAATATGTACTAAAAGAGAAAGATATATGGCATAATGAAAAACATATTCAACAATATACAAAGATGATTACATGTCTTTTCTTCAAATATTCTATTTTTTATAGAATTTTTAACATATATGGATGTTTTTTTAGTTTTTCATATGTGAATATATAAGCATGTATAATAAAAATATATAAATATCAAGTGTAAATATGGCTTATAAAATTAGAAGAGGAGGAGATGTGAAAAACCCTCAACAATGTGTTGGAGAAAATCATGTCAAGGAGAAAGGCATGTGAGATGCCCACAATGTAATGTAGTATTGCAAATATATAAAGAATAAAAATTTGAATGCATATAAAAGTATCTAGATGTTAGCATGAAAGTACGTATAAGAGATTATATCATGTATAGATATGTAATAATTAAGTAAAATAAGTTTCCATGAAAAATATGTATATTGAAAAGCTTAATAAGATGGTTGTTTTGGGCTGTTCAAATGGTGTTAATGAAAATAAACTAGATTTCCATAAAGTTCAAGGAGGAAATTAATGGTTAGAATAAATTTGGATGGGTTAGAATATTAAGTAACAAGAGATGAGTAAAAAAATATATGTATAAGTAGGTACTAGACATGCATGTTTAACCAATTATTTTGGTAGAAGAAACCTTTCATGGAGTGTCCACATAAATAATGTATTCACCTTCCTTAAATTCCTATAAACCACCTAATTTAATAGGGTTGAGCTATGACAAATTTTATTATTCATGTGTCGTTTTTGTATTAGATCTTGTGAATGTTTTATTATTTTTTCAAGTGATTAAAACTATATGCTATTTGGAAATTATAACCATTACATTATCTTGTTGAAATTTAAGTTCATCATAATTAGTAGTGAGTGTTGCATCCATCAATTTTTTCCATTATCTCCCAAGGATTTAATTATATCATTGTAAGGTAGTATCAACATGAAATAATGAAAGACATAATTTGGGACCCAATATGACTTGAATCATAATTTATCCAATGCAATGTGTGGGACCTATAGCTTGATAGAGAGTCATGTTTTATATTAAAGAGATTTAAAAAGATCAAGAATACATATATTTACTTATTGAAAGAGAGTAACTACAACATAAGTACATTATTTTATATCTATGAATGGATTTACCATGAGAGACTCCAAATAAGAAGAAAATTATTTTAGAGTGGTTGTTGGAATAATATTCTTTGATTCCTACTTTGGAGCTCATTTATGAATAAATCCACATTTGAGTAGGTGACATCTTACTATAATTTCAAATATTTCCTTGTATGATCTTGGACATGTTTGACCTACATTTGCTTCTTCGATGATGTAATCATATGTGAAATATCATGTCATTTTTAATGAAAGTATTTTTGACAACCTATTGATTAGTAATTGTTGCTTTACCATTGCCATGTAGAGGAGAAATGGCCTTGTGTTTAGAAAATTCAATAGATGTAAATTATAAGTGAGATATATTATCATATTCATTAATGGGATTGAAAGATAATTTGAATATTTTCCCATATTTTATCTCTTTAATATTATCATAATCATTACTAAATGATATTCTATTTTTAAATAATAATATTTTGTATTTACCAAGAATGGTAATGTGGTAATGGATTATATATAATATGTAATTAGAGATGTGTTATTATTACAAAGTTTCTTTAAAAATCTCATTAATGTGTGCAGGACCTATGGAAATTTATTTAAAATCAACTACTACTAGATTCACCCACTTTATAATCATGCATTTGTGCAATACAAATTGGGTATTTAGTTGCATTGAAGGAGACTTTATCTGACTATATGATTTTATAATATTGAAATGGTGTATCATTTATAAGAATTACATACTCATGTGAATCATACAAAAAATTGATACACCTATTAATTGTATAAGGTATAGCTCCCATAACATGAATCCAAGGTTGTCCCAATAACATATTATTTCATAATAGAGCAACAACAACTTGTAAGACCATAGAGACCATTTTAGAACCTAATACTATATCCAACATGGTAATTCCTAGTTCTGATGTGGGATTATTATCAAAGTGAAGGATAGGTTTTTCAAAGTATTAAATATTAATCTTATTAAAACCCAATTTTTTATGAAGTCATAACTACACAAATTTATTCTAGAACCATTGTCAACTAAAACCCTCTTAATCAACTTCTTATGAATTTGAACCTAACTTAAGAATAGCAGGTTTTGCTCAATAATGTGTTAAGGGGGTATATACTCTTTATATAAATAAACAATAATATAAATATCTTTGAATATGCTCATAATGGAATCAAATAAAGAGAGTTGTGTGTCCATATGAATAGTAATATCTCTCAATATAACATAGATAATATGTTTATAAGAATATAACTTTTACAATAACTCTAGAATATAAATATTGGTTGGTGTAGTACACAATTCACAATGAGATCATACCCTTCAGGTTGGGAATCTTATCTTGAGTTTTGGGGTAGTGGATGGATCAATAGTGAACATAGGAGTTTAAGTTTAAGAAACCAAGGGAGGTTTCCCACACCTAGTTTGAACAACATGGACTTAAGAATCTAAAATAAGTTATGGATGAATAAGGGGTATAGAAGAGGATGTGATAGTGTTTGGCTAAGGGTGAGTAGAAGTAGATACAAAGGGTAGAGAAAAAGATACTTATGGTGAGAGGAATCAGTTTAGATTTTATGTCAAAAAAAGTGGTGGGGATAAAGGGTAGGATCTTATGAGATGGAATATCATGACCTTTATTACAAGATGTGGAATTTTATGTATAACCCAAGCCTATAATAAATTTATTTTGAATAGGAAAAGTAGGATCAACTATACCTTGAGCATGTTTATCTAGTCCTTGTCCCATAGTATAATTATATTTTTGTAGATACTTAAACCCAAAATTCATGTCGTAAATGTAATTGTTAATATATAGTGAGGTAAATGTAAACTAAATTTTATGTTTAGATTTTTACTATGGATATTATTATTGAGGTAAATTCATCATGCCATGATGTCTATAAACAAAACACTGTGTAACCCTTTAAGAAATTAGTTAAGCAAATGAAAAATAAATTAAAATATTTTGGTGTATAAGAGACAAAAAAAATAACCTAAAGCTGAAATAAAGAACCTCTGTGTTAGTATTTATCTGAGTTGACAAGATTAACTTTTTCAATGTCAGATTAATCCAAGGTTGAAAATTTTGAATAATTATGTTATGTATAATATCCAAGGTTGAGGATTGTATTATTTTAGTGTCAGTAATTTATAAAACTAAACTAAAACCCTAGGAAATAAAATAAAATGAAGTACAACATATTTTCTATTATAAGAATGGGTTCATCAAAATGTTTACCCTTAGAATTAGTTAGTGTTTAAATTAACTCTATAGTATTTTAAAATTAAAATCTAATATAATAGAGATAAATAAGTAGCCTATTATAAAGTCAAAGTGATATACAAAATTTACATAAGTTGTAAATTAATAAAATTAACAACTAGGGTTAGGGTTAGAGAGATGCCCTTGAAAACAATTTTTTTTTCTATATTATACTTTCACTAACTATAATTGTACAGAACTATTGATAGAGACCTAAAAACACAATGTTAATTTAAAACTTAGCATCTTCATATTATGGGATAATTTTGTAGTAATCAGATATGATCTTCGTGTGGTACCATCCTCTATTGTGACTTTTTTCATGTTTATTATGTGATAAATATGAAAATTTGATACTATATGGATCTATTTATATATCAATTGATTCTATGTGGAGTCTATTTGGATGTGTGGATCACCTAAAAAAACTTTTCCTATAAAAGGAAGCAAACAAGATCAAATGCTAAAGGGGGAAAACTTCATGGAAGTGGGATATGACCAATTTATCCATAGAATATCCCATGTTATGGAGTGTTTCTTACATATTCTAAATAGACCTTAGGCTGATGTAGTTCTCCTTATTAGGAAGATCATAGATGAATGAAACTTGTAATTTTTGTTAGAATTATTGACAAAGGATGACCTCAACTTTCAATAAAACAATGTTAAACTAGAAAATGATTGTATTATTATGACATAATTTTAATATGGATCTTTGATGAATATATAAGTGATTTTAAATTACATTTTCAAGAGACTATTAGCTAATGTAACCTAGTGTTTGAAGTGAAACACTTGATGTGCTCTTATAGGAGCATATTTTAATTGTTTTTGATACCCAACCTATTTTTGTGTGCACTAGATTCATTAGGAAGAATTTAATTTTTAAAAACTATTCATTAGATCATTGTGTACAAGTTTAGACTAGTGGATAACTGTGTAATGCATCCTTGTCTACCTAGTGTGCACTTATCTAGATTGGATAGAGGCTTCTAAAAATGGACTGTAGTGAAGTGTATGTTCATTAAGTATTTTTAGGAATAAATTAGGGAAGTCTTTAATATGTTCATAGTAATTCCAAGACTTGTAAATATATCATATGGATAAATGGTTATCACAATAGTGAATTATCCAAGCAAGGTAAAAGATGTCAAAGACAAAAAATGTCAATCATTTATTGATTAAATTTTAATGTCTACATTGTAAAAGTATTGCCCCATTTTTTATGTCAAAGGAATCAATGTGAATATTGAAGGGGATATTCTAATATGGAAATATCAATATAGGTTTTGTCATAAGTATATCTTAAAGAGTCTTAAATTCTTCTTGGCATGCATTAATCCACACAAAATCATCATCTTTTACTAATAAAACAAATAGTAGAATAGTTATATTTCTAAAATATTTGGTTAATTTATGGTATAATCTATCATTGCCTAAGAATATATAATATATCTTTATTTTGGGGTGTTTGTAGGTTATTTATTACTACTATTTTAGTAGGGTGTAATTTTATCCTTGTAAATGAAAGATGATGTCTAAATACAATAACTTCCTACATGAGCATGTAAAAATTATCATGATTCAATGATAGATTATTTTATTTACAAAATTTAAGAACCTTTTCCAAGTTTTTAATGGATTCATCATAGGAATTCCCATAGACTATGAAGTCATCCATATATATTTCCACATAGTTGTGCGATAGAACAACAAAGATGCTCAAGATATTCATTTCAAAGGTGGCAAGAGAATTGCATAACCTAAATGGAAGATTTAAGTAATCATAAGTACCCCAAGGTTCTATTTTTTTATTATATTGGTATTCAGGTGTAATCCTAATCTAGTTACATAACTAATAAAACCATCTAAGGAGGAAATTTATTTATTTTTATCAAGAGTGTCAAAGTTGATTAATAAATGAAAGGGGGAAGTGATATTTCCTTATGTCATTATAAATATTTAAATAATACACATAAATGATTCATTTACTATTATTTGTAAAAATTATAAGTGGTGACACCCATTGTCTATCAAATATTGGGTGAATAAAACCTACCACCAATATCTTTTGAGGTTCAATTTTTATAATTTATTGAACAACATAATGTATCTATATTTGAGGTTGTCAAATGGTTTTATATTATTCATTGGTATGGATGTGGTGAGTACACAAGTCTATGTTTAGGCCTCTCATGTCATAGTAGTCCCATGAAAAATAAGTTTTATGTATTTGTAGCATGGTTACCAACTAGTTTTATTGTTTGGAATCTAGTGTGTTGCAAATATTGAAAGGGCATCCTAGTAGTATGTCCAATTGTTTGGACAATGAATTCATAGACTCAAGGTTACCTATAAAATTTATAGGTAAAAAATGGTGTTAGAATATATGATGGAATGTTCTGATATCTTCCTTAGGATCCAAATATTCTTCTAGAGGATATTGGCAAGGGGGCAATTTGTGAGTTTTAGAATATTGTTGGCTTTTAAATGTTTTTCATTATGTTAAAAGAGAATGTGTCTTCATGTTATGTTTTAAAAAATGGGATCCATTAAATGGTAAATAAATTTTGTAAAGGATCTTGGTCATTGTCTTTACCCTCTACCCAAGGATATTGTTATAGTTTGGATAAAAGTTGAGCAGGTGGATATAAGACTTTTTTGGTGGTATTTTCACTAAAAATTAACATATTCCCAGACCTACAATCAATTACTATATCAGATATAAGTAACTAATTCATGGAATCCATAGAATAATTACTATGGTCATTCATGGAATCAGAGTAGCACAATAAGTTATGTAACATGAAATCAAAATAACATAGTACAATATGGTACATGGAATCAGAGGAGGAATAATTATGAATGTACATGAAAGAGGTGTAGTTATTATCATGAATGGAATCCAAATATCACAATGGAATTATGAAAAAAAAATTGATGACTATCACCTACCAAGATCACATGTGGGTAGTTGGATGATTGATCATAGAAACAAGTGTGTATTGATTTGAAGCACACTCATTATGTGGTTTCTTATTATGTTTTGGAGATAAAACATATTAAGGAGGGAATGAATACTATATACCTAGGGATATGATATATTGATGTATATGGGTTGATGGATATGTCAACATGTGGCACACATCCCCCTTAGTTATATGGATCTAATAGATTAGGATAAATCAGTAACTTGTGGAATTAGTATATTAGGTAATGGTTAACCTACATTGGGATTAGGAGGTTACCCATCCATTGTTAGTTATATAGAGTTCTATATAAAGGAGATGAATATAATTGTAAAGGATATAAATCAATTATGTTTTAAGAATTCTATTTGGTAAAAGGATATTGTAGGTTTGCCTTGAAGTGTCATTGTGGAGTTATTCCTTCTTAAAGGAGTATAACATGGTGTTTCCCCACCTTAAGGGTAATTATTCTATTTTTACATATATTGAATATTTGGGCATCTTGGACCACCAATAAATTTTGTGTTGTATTTATCTATATTATATTACGTGTATTTCTAAATATTATAAGTATGGATCATAATCATGGGGGTGTGATGAAGGCCTTTAAGTCTTAGTTTTCTACATGGTTTCCTTGGTCATGACATTAATAGTAGACCCTATTCTATTAAAGTGTTTTGAAAGAGTTTTACATTTATGTAAACATAAAATGGGATACTTAGGCTAGACTATTTAGGTATGGCCATGCTTTCAAGAATAATTTATACAAGTTATCCAACTACTTTGACTATTTTGGGGTCTTTACTTATCCATATAGGTTTGTTGAGGAAAAAATATAAGACATCATTGGTATAGATGGGGAAACATTTTATATCTTAAAATAATGTAATTTTGACACATACAGTCTTAAGTTAACCCATAAAGTCAAATTTTGGTTTTGGTTCTTCTTTTTGTAATTGTAATCTCTTTGGGAAAGGTGGTTTGGTAAGTTTTTTTTGGGAATTGGACATGCTTTCTTTAGGGGTAGAGTTTTTATTTGATGGTTGTGTGTTATCTATAGTATTGGTGACCTCTTTTATAGGTTATGTTATGATGGATGAAGTAGGATTTGAGAGCATTTTTCCTGAATGAAGTTGTACATTATCAACTTCCACCAAGTAGGTGGGATATGTCATTTTTTAATTATTATATTTTAGTTGAACTAAAATATTATCTAGGGTGGTGCAAATTGGGAAAGTAATTTTGGGGATTTAGGTGTATGTGGAGTGGGATTATTTGGCATTAATTTTGATTATTACTACAAGTGTGATTGTTGTGTTTCTTGAAAACTAATATTGGGGTTTGGTCGTGGTTGATTTATAATCCATGGTTGCTTCTATTGGTTGGAAGGAGAATACAATTTATGATTTTTTGGGGGGTGGGGGTTACCATAATAGATTTTGGGATAATTACCAATTATTTTGGGTTTGAGAGCTTTAACGTAGCCAATTTTATGTTTGGAATTATTTTTAATTGTCCTATGGTTGATATATTTATTGAGATAAATTTGGGTTTCAAGAGGAATTTAATTCCAAGGATTTGATGAATTCAAATTACAAGGAGAATAATTGAAAAATGTATAATTTTATGGAATACTTATATTTTGGGGTCTCTAAGACCATGAATTCTTTTGATCTACATAAAAAAATCTGATCTCCATTGCTTCAGGATCTTTGTCTATTATGCTTTCCACTGTTACACAAGCAACATGGCAGTTATAGTCCATTTTTTCTATGAAAAAATCATGAATATATGGTGAAATAGTATTCTATTTCCTTTATTTTCTTTTTGTATGCAATATATCTATCTATGTATCCAAGTGACTAATGATTTATTATTTCATTTCTTGCATAATATTTTTTACTTCCATCAATGAGATTCCATTAGAACTAGAAGAAGATGTAGGCAATGTTATGTTTCTATGGTTTTTCATCATGGACATTGAATAATTTATTCTTAGGAGGGTAATCTCATAAAATAATTGTTGTGATACATATCCATTTCTCCAAAGATCTAGTGCTACTAGAAATTCATCATTGAATACATTTAATAATATTAAATTAAGGGATTGTTATTCTAGCACATTTTATTTATTATTTTGTATACCAAGCATATACCAATACATATAATCCTCTAATGGTTCATGTTATTTTTTGTGTTTTATTGAATATATCATTTCTCTTAGAGTCTCATCCTCTCAAATAATATTGATATTTTGAAAAAAATGTGTCCTTAATTTATACATAATTAGATATTGAATCCATTCAAAACACCATAAACCATTTGAGGGATACATCATTGAGAGTAGATGGAAATAGTTTTAATTTTAAGCATCTAGGTTATATTTGTAACTACAACACAAAATATCAAATTCGAAGAGGAATGTATCAATATCATCATGTATCATCTATCTAAAGCTAAGAAAGGATAAAGGAGGGATTTTTTTAAATTGGTGCAATAGATATCGGGACATAGATGTGAAATTCAAATGTTATATCATCATTGTGATAATTCTCTCCTTAGATCTCCCCCATGATCTTTGGAACTACTTGTAGACTATAAACTTCCACAACCCAATCTTAAAATTATTTATAATATTCTTTGTTTGAAGGTGACTAATGGATGGTAATATTAAGATTTTATAATGGAAAGGGTAATCTCCTAGTTGAGGTTGATGGAGTTGGTAATTATTCTAGAGCTTCAATAAGTATCTCTTCTTGATTAGTTGGATCAACTAGTTTGGATGGTTTAGTAAGTATTGTGGTTTGAAAAATTCTCTTTGAGGTTATGATATATTTGAATTATCTTTTAGTAATGATTTTAGGTGTGGGTGGAGGTATTTTATTACCAAATTCATTATAATATGGTGACCAAATAGGTAAAATTTGAAATGGCTAGAAGATATTCTTCTCTGGGATATGAGGTTCCTCCTATTCTTTGCCTTCACATTATTTTACCAACTCAACCAATGCCACTTATACTGATTAATCTTATTATGGAACTTATAATATATTATAATAGGGGTAAGGGTGTTCTTATATATTATGTAGTTGTTATATGTGGTATTTTTGTCCCTAAAACAAACTATAACCATCTAGGTAAGAATCTTCCTAGATGATATCTCCCCCTCTACATATAATTCAACTACTCTTTTTCTTTTTCTCATTTCTACACTACCTTGGATAGGATTAGTTTACATCATAATTTTCATTGTTTTATTATTATACTTTCATAATTTAAATTTTTGGCTAAAAATATATAAACTTAAATCAATAAAGTAGGAAATGTAATCTATAAAGCATGAAATGTATGTAGATATCATAAATTCATAGACTACAAATTTGAATGTCAAAATTCCCCTAGACCCCCTTTGGACCAATTTGACCCTTCCATCCCTAGCAAAGCCCAACCATGGTAAGTTTAACCAACTAAATTAACTTACCTTTTTACCCACTCTTTGCCATGGCCCTTAACTATCAATAGTTAGGATGACCACCAACGGTCACCCTGACTGCCAACAATCAAGGTACACCTCCTTAGCCAACAACATGCCATACTTTACCTTGATTTTCTAAAAATAGCTCATCTAAATCCATGTTTGAGTCATTACATGAGTTATTTAAAATTATAAGACCTAGTTAATGTCTTGTTAAACCTCTCCTTCCTTGCCTGCAAGAAGAGAGGAGTAGGGAGGTGAAATCCATCTATAATTATTATCAACAGCTTGTGCATCTAGAATTTATTTTTTGTAGATCAATAAGCATTAATCATGTTAGAGATCCAAATTTCTACCAATTCTTTTCCAAAGTGTCAAGTACAATTACTTTATCAAAACCACACCAAAATCCACCAACTAGCCAACCACCTCAACCACTAACCCGATCAGCCTTTTTCAAGATAAGTACTTATTTTTTGATATTGATTTACTTAATTTGTATTTTTAAATCAACCCAACACCAACCCATCTCTTAGAATCTAAATTTAGGATCCCATCAACCAGCTATTTACCAATCTAGACCTACACTTCGTAACCATCGATGGTTTTCTCAACCATCGATAGTCTATCCAACCATCGAGAACATATCTAATTGGTAGCGGTCACCTCAACCACTAATTTTCTCTATGGTAAAAAATAATAGAAAGTTATTTTCACCCTCTTACCCCCCAAAAAATCTATTTTTATATGTCCCTACCTATTAACAGACCCCTACCTAATTTTCTAAAACACACTTGACCCATTTAGCACTAGTGTTGACTTATTTGTTGCTATATTAGACATTTTATTCTATTTTATTTAGAAAGTATTTATTGTATTCAATTTCAATACATTTTTATTATTGATGAAAGTAATTTATCATTTGGTTTATAAACTTAATTTTTTAAAATGTGTGGATTGACAACCCTCAAGGAAGCTCTTGCTTCTGAGATCTAGCTAGCACTAGGCAATCTACTCAGATATCTATCTAACCAACCATTTGATTTAGTGTTATTTTATTTTTAGGACATCCTCCCAAGCCAAAGAAGAGATCTTCATAGTCATCTAACTCAATTCATGCATAATCCAATAGGTTTTTCAACCATACCTACATTTAGTTTCTTTATATTCTTTTCTTGAAATATAAGATAAAATTCATTTTAAATATTTTGGCATATCTAGTGGGACCTTGAGACTTTACTCAAGTTTTCTCTAGTTTTCATATATATTTGGTTTTATCTTTATTCTATGCTCATAAACAAAATAATTTATTTTGGGCTTAAAATTAAATGCATACATCAATTACTCGAAAGTTTAGCTCACATAGTCTAAATTAAAGAAAATTAATTCTATCGTAGCATCACCTTTTGTTCCACACATTAAACCAAACCACCTTCATCAATTAAACATCAAACAAACTTGAGAAAGTTCCCAATTAGGATTTTGTCACCCAGTAGTCACCTTACCATTTCTTAATAATCCTACTTAGAGGTCATTACTAAGGGGAGAACAAAATCATATCTCTAGTTGAGTATAAAATATATAAATTGGTATATATTAGCTAATCACCTGATACCGTTCTCACTATGGTGTGTGAAGTGAGGGGTTAGGCCCTAATACCAAGCCACACATTGACTCCCAATACAGATTCCTTTTGAGCACCTTAATAACCTAAAACCAACCATAGACTTCCTTTCTATTACCCACTATATAATCCAATTTCAATCACACAATTTCTTGAAAGCTTAAGGCATAAGCCAAAAGAAAGACTACAAAGAACCTTTAGGACTTGACATACTTTTTAGAATGTGATTGCTTTTTTGATTATTTCTTGTCTTCTCTATATTTGAGTAGTGAGATTGTTTGTGCATTATCTCCCCTTTACCTTGGATGGTTATAACTCTCCATAAGTGAAAGAACCTAGAAGAATAGAACCCATCACCAAACCAATTAGCCTCTTATACCTCCTCATTTATGGAATATGTCTCTGAACCAATAAACTCTCCTCATCCTTCATGAAGTCCTCCTTTCTCTTGGGAAGTTCCTTAAGGAGATATGAAATTTTACACCTTCCTAGATAACAACCCTATGGCCCTTGAACTTTATCTTAACACCATGCCCCACTGTACCCTTACTTTAGTTCCACATATGGACCCACCTTATGGTATGCCTCCCCAGCTTATGGGAAACACTTCTATTACCATGGTCACTACCCAACCATTGACTACCCAAGCCTCTTAATCCACCAAAAACCCCTTTGATACTACAATGGAAAACTAACCTGCCCAACCTATAAACACTTTTCTACCTTCTACCCCCACAAAAAACTCCTCTACCTTAGGAACAAGTGAACCTCTAGCCACCTACACTCCCCTCACCATGGGAGTGCCTACCACCAACATTTTTAACCTTCCTTCAGCTACCTCCAATCTATTATCTACTACCTCACTTCAAAATCTCATGCTACCTATACCTTCTACCTTACCACCAATCACCACAAAATTCACTACCCTTCCTTTGGTCACCAACCTTAATCATCACTCCTACCATATAGGTTCCCATTACACCAAACCTAGGTTACATCCCTAACCCACAAGGTCATGTACCTCTACCTACTACCCAACCACCTATATCTACCTACCCTTACATATCTTCCACCCAACCATCGGTCTCTACATACCAATATGTGGTAACTTCCCAACCTCCTACCCACTATCAATAGGTCACCCAACCATCACAATAGTATGAACCTTATAACCTTTTAGGTGCACAACCCTAATAAGACCTAATGAAGATGATCATGGATAAGATGACTACCTTAGAGTCATCCTCTTTTAGAGCTCACAACATCTTATCATATGATCAGATCTGTAATGAACCCATTTATGCCTATCAGACCATATCCTCTTCAATGGGAACTTCCCAAGTTCTCTAAGTTTCAAAGTAATGAGGATCCCCAATAACACCTCAAGGTATTTAGACACGCATGTTACTTGATTATCTATGATGATTCCCACCTTCTTTGTACCTTCCCTATGTCCCTATTTAGTTTAGCCTTAGACTTGTATAGTTCCATAACCAAACACTCTTTGTTATCCTTCACCTAGTAGGCCTAAACCTTCTTGCATAACTTTTCGATAAATATCTCCAAGAAGGTTTCCATCACTAACCTTTAATCTATCTAGTAATGTTATGATGAATCCAATGATAATTTTGTATCTCATTAGAGCCTAATCAATCAAATTTCCTTCTCCTTACCTCAACTTAAATTGATAGAATGTTTTTCTTGGGCATGTGCCAAGTATATCTCTTTTATGCTACGTGTCCAGAGCTTCATAAATTTTGACAAGTTTTTCACCATAGCACTTAATATATATAATAGAGACATCAATGAAGGAAATATAAAACCAAAAAATAAGAACTCTACCTATAAGACCAATGAGGCTTCCTCTTCAAAATCAAACAACTAAACCAACACCAGGACCAAGAGCAAGGAGACCACTTCTCTATCATCTCTCAACCATCCAAATTCCTTATCTCCTCAAATTAAAACATGAGAAACCAAAAATATAACCTCTAGAAGTAATTTACTCTACTTAGAGAATATTATGCTTTAATCTTGGAGAAGTTATTGAAGGCCAACATTATAAAACTTCCGCCTATCAAACCACCTCAATAATTTGATTCTTCTTATCCTACACCTAGTTAGTACAATGAGAATGATATATGTGCTTTCCATTGAGTAGTTGGGCATGATGTTAGTAGGTGTAATACCTTCAAGAGCATTTTCCAATCTCTCAGTAATAAGATGGAGATTGTGTTGGATAATCCCAATGCACCTAAAAACCAAACCCTTGACATATTTATGCAACCTTTGCCCAATCATTCACCTACCAAAAATGAGAGAAACAAGGTTGAGTGTTCTCATGATGCCCATACTACTAACATGGTTCTTGGTGCACTAATTGATGAAGAACCTACTGCCCAACCTATTTATTCCTTGCCCTTTCCCCTTATTTAGGTAGTGGAGTTACCTTCTCCTCTTTTGGAGACCTAAACTAACAAATCACCCATTTTTCCTCCTCTACTTATTTAGGGAGTGGAGCCATCAACCCCTCCTTCCATGGACATACTAGAACAAGCACTGATTAATTTATGGTCCCTTTGGAGATCATTCCCAAATTGGAAGCCACCATGTCTATATCTCCCACTAGAGGAGTCACCCATCCAAACCTTGCATCCTTTTTATTGAGGAAAAGGATGAGGTTACCATCCCTTTGTCTCAACCTTCTGGCTTATCTTTCAAGTCCACTATCCAGGGACCAAAGCCAATATATAAACCATTCTCTAAGTTAGATTAGAAATTGGAATTTGTCTCCAACCTTAACAAAAATCAAGCCACATTTTGATAGTAATTAGGGATACCTTACATTTCCAAAATAGATACTCCAAACACATTATTGGCAGACTAACCCACCCCTTCCATTATCTATACTCCTGTCTTATCAACCAAATTGAAGAAAGCCTCTACCAACCAAACTATTCCTCAACCATCCACAGTAACCAACCACCAAGCTACCAAGTCATCCTTTCCAACCAAAATGACCAACCCAACCAAGAACCTTGGTACCTTCCCTATGTATAGTCTTAATAACCCATCTTTGAAACTAGAGCTTACCTCACTAAGCCTAACAACCAACCACAAACCCAGATTGACTAAGGAAGTAAAGCTATCAAAACTTTAAAGAGCCAAACTCCTACCTTCCTTAACCTTGACATCTATCTTGGGGCCTCATCCCTCCACTATGATTGAAAAGCTGGTTATACCAACCATGACCCAACCATCATTATTAGTTACACCAACACACTTGATATGACATCAAACACTAAACTACCTATCCTAAAACCTCTTACCTCCAACCCATCAACCTCTACCTTACCAAAACCCAAACCATCAACTAATAATGCCACCTTACCTAAACGTTCTATCACCAAACCCATTTCTAAAAATTATTCCACCTCACCAAGTAAGACTATAACCTCTAAACCCTTTCTACCTATATTTGAGTCCTACTCTACCATTTTCTAAAGGTTACTTCATGTTTCTTGCTTTACCTTACCCCGTATCAAGTCATTCAACCCCATTATCTCAAAAACCATTTGGTAAAATGACCACCAAGTGTGTTCATATCATAGGACACCAAGCCATGACATAGAGAACTACAAAGCTCTCTAAATCATTATCCATTAGCTTTATGATGAGGATGATCTATTATTAGAAGAACCTACCATGGGATCATTACCAATACAACAACCAAAAACCACTATTCAAAACTTACATATTCCCCCACTCTCACCTTAGAGTGACATGGAACCAAACAACTCTCCTACCCCAATCCCTCCATCTATTCATACCATCCACATGGTCACAAAAACACAATAAAAGGATAAGGGGAAGGATAAAGTGTCCATCCCATAGACATAACCATCTTCTACCTCCGAACCAAACCCTACCCAAACATCTTCACCTTCATCCAAACCCAAGGTATCTATCTTAGGTACCTCCCAATCCAAACCCTCTGAATCCATTAAAGAGTGTTACTCAAACAAATTCACTATACCCTATAAAAGATGCGATTATATGAGTTGATTACTCCTTCACCTCATCATCTCTAGACAATGATTGAGGCATTGTAATTGATAGAGGTCCAACCTAAAGACCCTCAACTTTTGGTAGCCTTTGTGGATGTTCTCCAAATTTCTAACCTTGTCACATTCAAGGATTTGGAAATACTTTCTATCCATCTTAATGACCTAGATCACCCTCTTTGTATTACTACTTACATCAACCAAACCCACATCAAACATGTCATGATTGATAGCGGAGCTAGTGTTAATATCATCTCCTCCCATGCCTATAAACAACTCAACCTATCAAAAAATGTCATGTCTACAACCTTGATTGTCCTCTGATCCTTTAACAACACCATGACCACTACCCTAGGAATCATTGTAATTCATATCTATTTAGGACCTTGCTTTCTACCTAAACACTTTTATGTAGTGGAAGGCAAATTCTAATATAATTTTTTACTAGGGTGACCTTGGATTCATTCCATGGGTTGCATCCCCTCTAACCTTAATCATTGCATTAAATGTGAGCATGAAGGCTAGGTTATCACCATCCAAGCTGACCCAAGTCCCTTCATGACATGTAACATGACCTACTAACCCAATGGCATCCTCCTACCCCCATCTAACACACTATCCTTAATTAAAGACAAGACCCCCACCATGAAAGAGGAAGTCCTATCTCCTTCTACCAATGAGGCATCAACTAGCTCATACATCCCCTCTAATTTGATCCCCACTGCATACCACTTATAATCCACATTATAACATATTTCATTGGGGGAATATCACCTCCTTTCCCTTAATGCTTACCCTACTCCTCAAGAGTATGATAAACTTGACCACCAACCTGGATATGACCCCAATGTTAGAGCCAATATTCCCTTTATATCTACACATTGTCAAACCCATTTCATCTATGAGGTATTTGATAAAACACTTGTTACTTCTACTACCTCTTTTTCACCTCAACCATTTACCTCTAGCTTCTCCTATCTAGATAAGTTGAGCTTTTCCAAGACATGCCTCCATAGGTGTGCTTGGAAAAGATTTGGTCTTGGGAGATATGAGCATGGCCCACATGATTGAATTTCCATTGAGACTAGAAAGCCTCATGAGAAACATGGCCTCAATTTCATTCAACCCACCAAGAAGAAAACCAAACCACCTACCACCACCATTATTAAGGAAGACACCCCTTCCTAACTGACCTCACCTCCACTTATGTGTGAGAATGATGACATTATCCCATCTAATTTTTTTCATCAACATGATTAGCTTATAAATCTTGACTTATCAAAATGAGGGACCAACCATAACCATCCCTTTGATCCATCCAGAGATGTTAGAAGAAGACTCTCCTACCATTAACACTATTTAGTTCTAGGATGATGAATCCATTCTCACATACCTTGGTGCCCTAGATTTTCCCATCCACAAATCCCTTCCTCCCAAGACTTCAACCATGTTGAACAAATCCACCATGGATATCAACTTAGGCACTCTAAAAAACCCCTACATTGTCAAAATTGGCTAATCACTTAATGCCAAGGAACTTCAAGATTTCCCCTCATTCCTCCAAGATTGTAACATTAAATTTACTTTGTCTTATAGTGATATGCATAGAATTGACCCCACCATTGCTACCTATAACATAGTTACCAACCATGATGCCAAGCCTGTCAAGAAAAAAATTTGATGCATGCACCCTCTCATAGCCCTTCTCATCAAATAAGAGATTCAACATCTTGTATCTATCAATTTCATTCAACCCATTAACTATCCCCAATGGGTCTCGAATGGCATGCCTATCACCAAAGCCAAAGGGTTTCTATGCATTTATGTGGACTTTTGTGACCTCAACCTCACATACCCTAAAGATAACTTTCCTCTACTTGAAATCAACAAGCTAGTTGTTCTTACAACTATCCATGAGATATTATCTCTCATGGAAGGATTCTTGAGTTACAATCAAATCCTAATTTCCCCAAAAGATCATCATAAGACTTCCTTTACCATGCCATGGGGAACCTTTTTCTATGAAGTCATGACTTTAAAATTAAAAAATGTTGGTGCAACCTACCAACATGCCATGACTTACATCTTCCATGACCTTATCCATAATATTATAGAGGACTATGTGGATGACCTTCTCAAAAAATCTAAAATCTGAAAGGATCATTTAGTTGTTCTCAAGATCATATTTGAGTGACTTATCCATTATCATGTCTACCTTAAACCCAATAAGTGTTTTTGAGGTATTATCAAGAAAGTTCCTTGGTTTTATTGTCTCCCTCTGGGGAATTAAATTTTATCCCACCAAGATCAAAGTAATCATTGACATACTTCCTCCAATCAACCTTAAGTAACTTTGTAGTTTGTAAGGGAAACTCTAATCCATTCATCGCTTTATCTCCTAACTCTTAGATTGATTCGAACCCTTCCACCACCTTTTGAAGAAGGATGTATATTTTAAGTCGAATAGTGACTATCAAAAGGCTTTTGATTCACTCAAAAATTACCTTTTGTCTTGACCTGTCCTTACCTCTCCAAAGGATGATCAACCTTTCTACTTGTATATCTCTACTACCAACCACTCCCTAGGGGAAATGCTTACTTATTAAGATGAACAAAATGGAAAGCCAGTCATCTACAACATTATCTACATACTTGTAGAGTATGAGAATCAATATACCCATACCAAGAAGATTTGTTTAGCTTTAGTCTTTATGGCCACCAAACTTTTCCACTACCTTCTTAACCACAAAACCTATGTCATAACCAATATAGACCCACTCAACTACATGCACTCCAAGCCATACCAAAACCAATGTATAACTAAATGGATCATGATTTTAGTAGGTTTTGACCTTGAGTTCTTTTAGCAAAAGTTAATTAAGGGGCAAGTCATTACAACCAATTGGTTGAAGCACTATTCATAGAAAACTAACCTCCTCCTCTTGAGTTCCCTGATGAGTCCATCATGACCTCTCTTAGGCAGAATTCACTTATCAAGTCACCATATTATTTAATAGATAAAAATGTCAACATGGTGGGAGAGTTGGTATCATCCTTATTCCCTTTGATGATGAGCCTCTTCTTTTGTCCTTTAATCTTGATTTTAAATGTACTAATAATATGGTTGAGTATGAAGCCCTAGTCATAGGCCTTCAAACTATGTTAGCCCTAGGAGTCAAAATGATCAACATATTTGGTGACTTCTAACTTAATCTCAATCAAATTAATGTCTCTTACTAGTACAAGAATGATGTTTTGTAATAGTATAAATAACTAGTTAACAAACTCTTAGCATCATTTAAATACTACCGCATCTAGTCCAACCTATGATATACCAACAAGTTTATTGATACAATTGCTTCCCTCACCTCTCATATCCTATTGGTACCTTATGAATCTAAGCTATTTGTTGTTATTCATAAACTTACCCAACCTTCCTATGTCAAACTAGATTCTTCAACCATTTTAATGTAGAAGAAACCCAACCTGACCTTTGATATCAATAGACCTTTGACTATCACAACCTTTCCATCATTCCTTCTGGGATTTTTAGGAATGATCAAAGAGTGTTTATCCAGAGTACCTCACATTACACCATTATGGGGGGAATTATTTATTAGCATGACTTTGATGGCCTCATATTCTATTGCCTATGCAGTCACAAAGCCTCTCATGCTATTAAATAAATGCATGATGGTATATGTGGGAGAAACTTTAGTGGCTTCCTTGTAGCTAAGTGCATCATTTTCCTTGGCTATTACTAGCCTACCCTTAACCAAGACTATTATGATTATTTTTAAAAGTGTGTTAAATTCCAAAAACATGCTAATTTGCATTATGTACCTAGTCATAGTCTTCAAATTTCCACCAATTTTTTACCTTTCTCACAATGGCATCTAGACCTTATTAGTGAAATTAATCCACATTATTCATAGAAACACCATTCTATCATCACTACAAGTGAATATTTTACCAACTGGCTAGAAGTTATTCCTCTAGTTTTGACCAAAGTGAAGAAGATTGTCAACTTTATCAACCATCACATCATCTGTTGATTCAATATTCTTCACAAGATTATCACCAATAATGGTAAATATTTTAATAAAAAGAAATTCCAAGGTCTATGTGATGCATTTAGCATTAATTTAAGCTTCTCCTCACCCTATCACTCTCAAGTGAATGGACAGGCTGAGGCCTCTAAAAAAAATCTTAACAATATGCTAATTAAAATGGTCAATGCATTTGGTCGAGATTGGCATTCACACATCCCCTTTACCTTATGGGTATATCATACTAACATTATAACCCCTGTGAGTGCTACCCCTTTCTCTATTGTGTTTGGAGTGGAGGTATTCTTGCCTCTCTAAGTCCAAATACCTTCTCTTCACATATATTTGCAAGATATCATTTCGAAAGACAATTATCATTAGCATTGCTTAGCCCATATTAAGTTAGTTGATGAGCATCAATTAGTATCCATTACCCATATTCATATCTATAAATAATGTGTCAAGCTTTCCTATAACAAACACCTTAGAGTGTAAGAATTCAATATCAAAAACCTCATCCTAAAGGAAAATCAACACATCACCAATATGGATAAAAGCAAGCAAGGAAAGTTTGTTTTCAATTGGTTTTGACCCTATATCATAACCCAAAATTGTGGATCATGATCTTACCAATTATCCTCTCTTGAGGGAAACCCAAAACCTAAGCCCCTTAATGCTTCACATCCACATTTGTTATTTTGCTAAGAAGGATCAAGTTCACTTTTTATTTTAACTTAAGCTTATCCCTTGATTTCAACCACATTCATCTCCTTATTTTAGGGGAAATTGATTAAAACTAAATCATGTGATTATCCATCATAGTCATAGCCTAATATTGAATAATGGGTACCATAGCTCTACGCATGGCATGATTCTCATGGTACTTTCCACCCTTCTCCCAAGATAGGTTCTCATGATCGGTGTCACCTAAACCTCTTTACACCTACTCGACCTCCTTGTGATTTTAGTTTTTCCTTCATAAAGGTGAACCCTTAAGATAATATAAATAGGTATATATTAATAAAAAATCAAACAAGCAAACAATAAAATCCCTTCCAATAGCAATCATGGGTCAATCCTAGCATATGCAAAATTCTCCCTTAAAGGATAACTATTGAAAACATATTTGAATTTTTTCAAAGTAAGTTGGACTATTACCTTAAAGGACATCTATCAAAATCATTAATAAAATCACATAAACTTAGACCACTCCCTTGAAGGATGGTGGAGTAAATCATTTGTCAAAGTGAGCAATTTCTTGGAAGCATCCCACATAGATCAACTTCCTCAAACCTCCTAAGCAAATAAGAAAAAGATCCATTATCAAGAAATGAAAAACTCAATATAATTTTGAAATCTTCAATCAATTCTCATAAACACAATAATTTTGAAAGCCACAACTGGATTTCATAGGTAGACTTCCTACATCGATCATTATACACTTTATATCATAGACTTATTTATACTAACTCTTCAAACACCTATAGAAGAGGCATGCTAGTCTCACACGAAGGTTCCATTTTCATCTATCCCTCTTTATACACTATAATCAAAGGATTTTGAGCTTACTAGACATTATGTGGTCAAGATACCTTTTTCACCAACTAACTAATGCTAATTTGAAGCATTCTAAGGGATTATGTTCATTAAGCCAATCTAGCTTTTGTTTTTTGTTTTTTTCTCACACGAAGGTTCCATTTTCATCTATATCCCTTTATACACTATAATCAAATGATTTTGAGCTCACTAGACATTATGTGGTCAAGATACCTTTTTCACCAACTAACTAATGCTAATTTAAAGCATTTTAAGGGATTATGTTCATTAATCCAATCCAACTTTGGTTTTTGTTTTATTCCTTGTCAAATAATAAGCTTGTGCCCTCTTCCTATCCTATCATGACTAGTTGGTATTTTCATTATGACATTTGTCTCTTGATTATATTTTTTATTCTCCCATCTAGTGTTGTTAATTACTTACCTCATGTGCTTTATCTTAAAAATTAAATTAAAATCATATGCACATGTGTCATAAGTAATCACATAAACATAATCATAACCATAAAAAGCATAATAACATCATAGAATCCATGAGCAATAAAGCAATCAACCATTTTTAATCACATGTCTAAATATAAATACTAAAGCATTTACTCATTAAAAATTTAACATGTCATAAGCAATCATGGCATAATGTATACCCATAAATACAATCCATCTCATGCCTAGATAGGTGAGTATACATTAATGTCTAGCATCCATAACATAAGCATAATACATAATCAATCTAAACATCACATCATAAGCATTAACATAAAATCAAACCATAGACCATGAGCATGAGAAATAAAAAAAGATCATATATATAACTCATGAGTCAAATAACATCAAAATGTGTACAAATAGATATACATGTCTCTCTCTCTCTCAAAATGTACATCTCACTACATCAACTTGCAGGCCAAAATCTAAATGATATATAGCAATATATAAATTTATGTAAACTATGTCATGGTTATACCCCTAGGGCACCACTATCTCCTAAAGCAATGCTAGATATTAGTGCCTTGCCCCTAGTACCTACATATCCCCTAGATGCACCTATCTATCTAGTTGTAGATGTAGCCCACTGACCTGGTGTCACCATATTAGCACCACCTACCAAACTAGCTCTGTGCTCACCCCATCAAGGCTCTATTAGGCAATGAGTAAAAAATATAACCTCATAGTATCATAACTCTTATATTATGGATATATACCTCTATATATCAATATTCCCTATTGGACCTACTAGACCTACTACTCCTCCTTTGGCCTATCCCAAATCATCTCACTCTTGGGTGACCTAGGCTAGTGTAGCTCTATCTTGGTCCCTCTCATTTTTCATAGTGGCTAATTGACCTTATAACATATCCACCTACCCTTGTAATGATATTACCTATGCCTATGTCATGTCTAATGCCTTTCCTACCTATCCATCGGGGCCATCCCCCTATACCTATGCCCTCTACCCCCCTCTCCTAGTTGGGTCTATAGCCATTAACCTCCTACCACCATCACCATCACTAAAATCTATAGCTACATATAAATCCTAATACCATGTTATGTACCCATCTACAAAGCCAATGTCATCTATCTATGGCTTGGATAAAAACTCCTCATGATCTATCAATGTCAGTACTAGATGTGGCTTAGGCAATAACATCTCAAAATCCTCTAGCTATATTTGGGGAATGCACCTAAAATAATTTGAACTGTGTCAAACTATCTATTCACCCTATCAAAGGGGATAAGCTCTACCTCCCCATCCCACCTATTGAATATTCATCTATAACTCCATATAGATAGGGACTACCTCCTATATGTAGGAAATACTAAAAAGTGGACATAGGGTGTCCAAATAGTGTCATCAATCAGTAATGCACACCTAAACCAATCTACATGTGCACCTCCCCCTACACCTAAAGAAACAAAGTCACCTCTCTATTTCATGAATTAAATTGGGAACTCAATTATGCTATATCCCATCCATGGTAATTCTATCAACCTTAGTACTCGAAATGTGCTCATAGGCTTAGTAGTGTAAAGCAAGACCGACACTGATGTCATACCTCCTATGGTCCCTAAATCCCCATAAATCCTTATATATCTGCACCAAGGGAATAGATACCTAGCCAAATATAGTCCTCCCCAATAACAACTCAACCAACACCCCTAATATTAGGTATGGAAATCTCCTAATACTCAAGTTAGGAAGGTTAAAGCACAAAATGGAAATCATAAGCATAATCATCAATTTCCACTCACCTAGTATCCTCTCATATAATGTGTTATAGCTAAAGCCCCTAACATGCCATCTAACCTGATAATGGTCATCACTATATAATAGCTCAAGGTGATCCTCACACTCCTCCCACTCTATATGGTATATCAGATCACCTCATTGGGGTAACCATGTAATCATATGCACAACCTTTGGTAGGATCATGATCTCATCAATTCATAATAAGAAGGTGTTCATAGTTGGATCCTATCTCTTGATGAGATCTATAATCATGGACACATTACATGGCACATGTTGGTAGTGCCATATCAATCCCAACCCAACCTCCTCCATATGGGCCCAATTAGGTGGGGTCATCCCCTAGTGGATCTCTATGAAGATGTGTAACACCTAATCACACATTTGTATCTTCTCTCAAGCTTGAAAATTTTAATTATCACACAACTTGATTATTTATCCTAGGATCTCCTAAAAACCATACCCTTTTCTACACCTACCCCTTACCTATTTTACTACTAACATTTATCTCATCACTTTGATGTAAAACACTTAACCCAACCCTTTGATCAAAAATTTCACCTACTTAAACTTAACCTTTAACCTTTCCTTAAACACTCCAAAGCTTACCTAATCACTGACAGTCATAATAACCACTGACAGTCAGGCACCTTTATTACTGATGGTTATCGACCATCAATGGTCGAGGTGACCACTGATTGTCATTATGTGTGACAATCGATGGAAACTCCCCAACCCTAACCTACACTGAAGTAGATAAAAAACCATAACATTCCCTATCAAAGTTCACCCATTCCAAACCCAACCTACACCTTACCTATCCTACCTCCCCAATTTGAATTTTACCTACCTGCCCATTTTCATAAAAATAATCAAACCTTACCTATGACACAAAAGCCAAAACCCACTTAGCAACACCATTGATATAACCACCCTCAAAACCCAATGTAATTGAAAAATTAATATAAAATATTAATTTAAGCTCTCCATCTACCTCATTCCATGACCACCATTGAGGATTAAGTTGTAGACCCACCCATCCTCATCCATACCCACCTTGCATCCTCATTTGTCCACTGAATCCTATCTCCACCTTAGCTAATAGTCAACTCCTATGTAGTCCTCATCAATAGTGTTTTCTCCTGAACATGACAAAATTCTAGAGCTCAAGGTCAACAAGTTCTAATGAATAAAATGAAATTCACTTTCTATTTTACTCTATGGATTTTTAGGGTTTACCTCTTATCATAGATGGTCAAAGTGATCATCAATGGTTATCATTTACCCATGACCATCGATTGTTAGGCTATGGTAAACCATTTTCACTTTACCCCTTCCAAACCAAAATTTTCAAATAGACCCAACTCATCAACAACCCACCCATTGAGACTACCTTATCCACCCAACCTAGCCACCTCATCACCTTACCATTGGTCCACTTTAGCCCAATCTAGTGCATGTTTTGTGGTAACTTTTTCTTAGTCATTTGACTAAAATGAGAACATTATCATATTGACTACCTTTTGCACCTATTCTACCTAGCACATACATATCCCACTCATGTCTTTTTAGGAGTACTTCCTACCTTGGATATCTATGATGCTTGACTAGTTTGTGTTTTCATCAGGATCACTTCCTACCTTAGATACCCACAGAAACACAAACATCACCTAAGAGACTTGCCTTTATGAGTATACTTAGTTATCATGCCTAAATGTTATAATGCATTCCACTTGTTATTTTTATTTATAAGTACTGAACTTTATTTTTACCAACCATGGAAACCTAGTCTATGCATGATCTTAGATATCATAATTTTTTTACACTTTGTGCACTTGTTTATACTTTAGTACCCAACCTCTCACCCACCTTCATGATGTCCACCTTCATCACCTTCACCCACCTTATTAAACCTATACCTGATTATGTTTTACCTCATAGACTCCTACTTTGTTGGGAAACACCTCATCCCATACTTAGGGTAGCCAGACCTTTGACCAACAATCATTTTTATTTTTTAGCTTGTTAATTCAAATCCACATTAAAAAGGGGAAATATGTTGACACTATAAATATGCACACCATGATTATAAATGTTAAAAATCCCTTGTACCCCTTTTTGACCAATTTGACCCTTCTACTCCTAGTCGAGCCTAACCATGGTTAGTTTGACCAATTGACTTAACCTACCTTTTTACCCACTCTTTGCCTTGGACCTTGACTATCGATAGTTAGGATGATCATTGACAATGTGAGATATTATATGAAAAAATTTAAATTAGAATACCTAGTTAACATCTTGTTGAACCTCTCCTTCTTTTCTTATAAGAAGAGAGGAATATGGAGGTGAAATCCATCTACAATTGTTATCAAGAGCTTGTGCATCCAAAATTTATTTTTTGTAGGCCAATCATCATCAATAATCTAGTGATCTAACCATCATGTTAGAGAGATAACTTGATTCCACCACTCTACTAAAGTGTTTGGTACCATTAATCTATCATAACCATGTTACAATATACCAATAGGCCAACCACCTCAAGCACTCACCCGATTAACTTTTTATAAGATACATACTTATTTTTTGATATTAATTTACTTTATTTGAATTTAACAATCAACCCATCACCAACCCATATCTCAAAATACAAATTTGGGATCTCACCAATCATTTATTTACCAATTTATACCTGCACACAACAACCATAGATGGTAATTTCAATCACTGATGGTCTATCCAATCATCAACAGTCTATCTGATCACTGACGGTCACCTCAACCATTGATAGTCACCTCAACTATCAATGATCACTATGGCAAAAATGAATAGCAAGTTATTTTCACTCTCTTACACCAAACTAAATCTTATTTTATGTGTCCCTCACTGTTCATATACCCTTTCTTGATTTTTTAAAACACACTTGACCCATTTAGCACTAGTGTTGACTTGCTTGTTACTATATTAGTCAATTAAGTCTATTTTATTTAGAAATAATTTAATTTATTAAATTTTAGTACCTTTTGATTATTGATTCAAGTAATTTATTATTTAGTTTGTAAACTTAATTGTTTAAAATGTGTGGATTGACAACCCTCGAGGAAGCTCTTTCTTTTGAGATCTAGCTAATGCTAGGCAATCCACTCAATTATCTATCTAACCAACCATTTGCTTTAGTGTTATTTTATTTTTAGGTCATCCTCCCAAGCCAAAGAGGAGCTCTTCACAATAATTTGACTCAACACCTACATAATCTAACAAGTATTTCAACCATACCTGTATTTAATTTCTTCTTCTTTCTTTCTCAAAATATAAGCTAAAATACACTAAAACAATGTAATCTAGAAAGTAGGGAATGTAATCTATAAATAATGAAATATAATATATAATTTCGGAAATATAATTTTGAAAGTGGGAAATCTAATTTACAAAAAAATTGTCTATGAAAATGGGAAATGTTACCAATATTCCAAAATCTTAATGTTTAACACCTCCCTAGAAATGGTGATAAAATGAAAAATAAAATAAATTCATCAATTAAACCTTAAGCAACCAATTATTGTGTACAAATCAAAATATACAATATAGATGGGCAAACAATTACCTATTAAAAATGCTACCTTAATCAATTTTAAACCTATAAATAAATGTCTTTCAAGGTGTGGACATTGTATGTGCAACACTAGTCACTTATGAGGGTTGGGTACTAATGTTGCATACAGGAAACAAACTTTGATAGAATTTGATTAACGCACTTAAATGAAAGTTTAAATGTTGTAAATAAATGATGTAAAAAAATTAATTTCATATAAATAACTTATTTGTTAATTTTTTATTTTAAAAGTTTTTCACAACAAAATGAAAGAACCTATATAGAATTGAAACATGCATACATATATGAAAATAATTTTTTTATTGTTTATGAATTCAATATGCATACATAAAATTAAAATGAAAGTAATCACATAATAAAAATAAGCAAACTAATTAAAATATGGTATTTTCACAACACATCTTTACGATTGGACCCCAGGGATAATTTTAAGAAGGGACCCCTAAAAGATTACTATAAAATCTTGGTGAATCCTAGATTTCAAGTATTATTTCATTGGTGAATATTTGGCAAAATTTCCATGTCAGTATAAATTGATCGATGATTTCTATTAAGTCTTAAAAAAAACTTATAAATAGTTGGTGAATCAAGCATAATATTTAGATCAATAACTAATGGCAAAAAAACTAAGTTAACCCCCTTTCCCCAAACACATTCATAGGGTAAATAACATGGCAACAATTCAAATACCTTAAAAGATAGGCAAAATCATTAAAAGTGTGAAAACATTTGCATATATGTACAACTTGTATTTCTTACTTGGATTTTACTTCATTTTTGGCTGCTTACACAACTCCTTGGCCTCCTCTTATAATTATCACTCATTTCATGATTCTCACAACATCTAGGGCTTGTATTTCTTACTTAGATTGTACTTCATTGTTGGCTACTTAGACTCCTCCTTGGCCTCTTCTTACAACTTTCACTCACTTTGTGATTCCCACAACGACAAAGAAATAAAATTTTCATATAAATGAAGTTATATAAATTTAGGTTTTAGAGATTTGTGTTTCTAAGGTTTTAAGCAATTTGAAGCACTTATGTAGATTTATTTTATAAGAGATAATATGGGTTAATTAAAAAAATAATGGAGAATTTTTAATGATTTAATTTGTCCTCCTTTTAAAATATTAATTTTTTCCTTTAAGTGCTAAATTTTATGGCCATATTATGTATAAATTGAGTGCATACCTCTATAAGTCTCTCAGAAGAACAACTAGATAATATAGTAAAATGAGTATAGAAAACATTGTGACAAAAAATCAGAGTATAGAGTATAAACTATGGGGCCATAGGTAAAGACAACTATGAGATGTGAGGATGACATAATTGAAAAAAATGAAAACATTTTCATAGTTTTAAAATTATAAACTATATAATAAGGTCTACCAAAATGTCTTAACCACATCCATATTGGTATTTTAAATATATTTTATTTCAATTAAAAAACCATGCCAAATAAAATATAATTATTATCTTAAAATTTTAAAAACAAAATATAGTATGATCATGAGGCTCTATTACATTTATTTAGTTTGTTCTTTGTGCATTGTTTAAAATAAGTATCTTGCATGTCATTATTTTTTAGAGAAAATCATTTATTTATTTATTTATAATAAGTATGTGGTAAAGACTAACCAGAGAATATAATAAATTGATTATATCAAAAATAGTGATAAAAAATTAGAGTATAGAGTATAAACCAACTACGGGGCCATAGGGAAAGACAACTATGAAAAGTGAGGATGACATAACTAAAAATTTAACTTTTTAGATGTTTTATGGGGTCTAATATTTTGTCATGGGGTGTACTATAAGTTATTTTAGGTCATTTAATGTCATCTTATCCTTGGTCTTAGTCATATTAGTTTATTTGTCTTTTTGGGTCATTTAGTGGGTTTTAAGGGTCATAAATGCAAGTGGCAAGGTTCCCAAGGTGTCTAGGTGTCTTATTTTACTTTCAAGCATCCAAAAGGTCAGATTACATATCAATAATGCTATTTCAATTAGAATTTTTAAGGTTATCTAACTGAAATTCTAGAAACTAACTGAAAAAGGGGAGTTTGTCACTTGTACAGCCCATGGGAGAATTTTAAACATGGGACAAGGTCATAAAACATATATTAATCTTACTCAAAGTCATATAAATTATTGAAATTATTTTTAAGTGATAAAAAAGGCCCAAAACCATATAATCTTTTCTTCGTTTTCTAGACATGCATAAGTGATCCATAGTTTCATGTTTGGTACTGTCAATAGAAGAGGTTCCAGGTCAAATGATTTTGGGAGGTGGTATTACAATTATAGAGATAAATTTAAATAAATATAGTTTAAATATTTGTCAACCATGATTTATGAACCATCCTTTACAAGCTAACTATATTTTTTTTCTCATTATTTCATGCAACCTATAGGTTTTGATCCATTTTGGGCAATTCTATACAAACCAGTTGTTGAGTGCATTTTATATGATGTTAACTTCTTTATATAATTATCCATATTCTTGGTTTCACATTTCATGGTGTTTTGATGAGCAAGTTATATCATGTTAAAAGAAAGTGCCACCATGTCCAGTCTCATCTAGTTTTCCATATTTATAGAATTCTTAGTTATCTACAAGGATCTCATGTGAAGATAGTATGAGGTTTCTTATGTCTTAATACCATAGTGATAAATTTTCATTAATTATTAGTCTCATAACATCCTGTTTGGATCAAAATTTCAATCTTGCCACCATATAGTTAACTCTATGCTCATTCTCATTTGTAGTCATAAGGAATCATGTGTATGGAGCATGTTTAACATGAATCATGGAAGTGAAGTTAGAGTTTAAAGATGTGGAGCACACTCTCATACTAGGAACATCAATTATATACCTTCACTTTTTAATAATAAGAGTCTTTGGCAATCATACTCAATCGCTCACACATTCTGCCATTGGTATGCACCTATAACTGCTTCAAAGGAAGGATAAAACATCATATGAAGTATTTTAACTTGTTTTGACATGATATTGAAAGATCCACATGAGAACATGAAATTGTATAATATTTATGGCAAGGTCATACTTCATTTTCATAATCAACACTCCTTTTTAATTCTCCTATCTATTTGCATATAGCCCATACACACCTACAAGTTCTCTATGGAGGATGCCATGTTGAAAAGGGAGTTTTGATAGATTTTTCAATACTTTTAAGTGCTATAAGAACATGTGGAAACCTTTTTTAAGGTCAAAACAATGCACATTACATAAATTCATGCTTATTGCCTACATACCAGTTTCCTGCCATTAACATCTACCTACAGGTATCTTATAGGACCATTCATGTTGGAAGGGATTAATGATAAAGAGGAGAGTATAATTTCAGTCCTTGAGAGAGATAAAATTTATGAAAGGAAAAAAAAAAATTAGTGTATTGTTCACATTCACCACTCACTGCATATAATTGTATTATGTGCCTATATGTGAATATACACACCTACAAGTGGCATTATGGATTTATAAAAGTCTTTGTATGGGGAAGTTTGTTATGATAAATATTTCCCTTGAGTCCTAGCATATGGGTAGTCATTACAATATATATGTGGAGTTTAAAATTGGAAGTTATAATTTTAAACATCCCTTAAGATTTAGTGACTGAGTTCTGGGGTTTATTCCCCAAAAATGCAAAATAGAGCACCGAATGGTTTTGTTGATGTCATATGAGGAGGTGTCACAAAGTCTTGAGGAATATAATTGAATAAGATTTGTATCCTATAGAAATGACATGAAATAAAAATAAATTTAAGGGTAGAGGACAAATAGATATCAATTTTTTAGAATTCTAAAATTACACTTTTATGCACTGAGTTCCAACAGTGCCATCTACAGGTTTTGGTCCCCAAAGAAACTTTCCAACTCAAGGTTTTAATAAAAACATTATCTCATGATTGAATAAGTATTATATGGTTTATTAAGAGTTTTCATGACCTAAGGGTCAATTAAAGGGATGAAATTTTTTGTTTTGGTTTTCCAAACACACCTACAAGGCTCTTTACATAACAAATATGCACCTACCAGCTAGTTGTAGGGTCACCATGAAGAATAGGCTAGATAGTCTTGATAACAGACTTATTTCCAAGCATGAAAGGAACAAATTCATATATATTATGTGTATAGAGCTTCAAATAGGGTTTAATTCTTGTCAACAAGGCTTAGATCATACATAACACCTACATGATCTCTCATAGTCAACTATAGTTGACTATGAGAGGTAGAGAGCAAAGGGAGTGTGTTTGATGAGGCTTAACCTATACAAGGTAGATATAATGGATATAAATAGGTTTTAAATAAAACTAAGGGACTATATATATTTGTTTAAAAAAAAAATTTCAAATCTTAACCATGCATTTTACCTACAAGTGTACCTTCATGAGTTGAAACATAGTTTTGACTAAGAGAGGAGTGTGAAGGGTTTTTAGTATGGTAGAGTGATGAATAGGTTTAAAACGTCTCCAAAATTATTTTTATACCTTTAAGGTACTCTTGCCAATGAAAATAATGAAAAATAAAGAGTTAAAACCAATCAACATACAGTCAACACTAACAAACCCTACACACAATACTTTTATACAATCTATTTTGGGTTCTAAATGAGTTAGAAGGTCAAATGAACTTATAAATGGAAAATATTTGGTAAATATAATATTTTAAATGAGGATTATATCATAAAAAATTTATTTTTAATAATTAAATAGGGGAAGTACCCTCTATTTCGTCTCAGACAGAGGGTACTTCCCTTTGTGCATAAACCTATAGTCTTGTGAAGATGGGTGAGAAGGATGGAACATAGGTTTATTGGACATTAAAGTAAGTTTTATGGGGTTGAGACACATATAATTTAACATTAAAGAAAAACCAAATAATTAATAGTCCCATCTTGGAGGTTTAGACCCTTAAACTTGCAGGTAGACCTACTAAGCATGACTAGGCCTAGATTTCAAATGATAAGTCACTTTCATTTACAAACTTAGGAAATAATTATAATGGATTATATAATTAATATTGGGTCACTAAATAGGTTTAAAATATGATTTAATTCAAATAATTCCAATTGGATGGCCTAGAACATAAGGATTGCAGGTAGGCTTCATAGACAAGGTTCTAGGTCAAGGCCAAATGGGAAGTCATTCATACTTATGGATTTAAATTATAAATAAAAAAAATTGGATAGTATTTATAAGGTCATTATATGTGTTTTTAATCTTCAAAATTATAGAGAAAACATCAGGAATCCATTTTTGGGCTCAGAGATAATATTAAGCCTATGAAAATGAGGAATCAAAGCTCGACAAGATAATTTTAGATGCTCACATCTCATTTGAGGCTATGAATAGAGATATAAAAAGTTAAATTATGTTTAATAATATATTTAACTATGAATTTTTGTAATTATTTTTAAAATCCTACATCCAATCTTCATGAACAAACCTTAAGAGTGAAAATAGGCCTAAAACCCTTGCAAAACCCTTAATAGGACCTGATTGGATAAATGAGGATGGGAAGCTGATCAAATTGAATATTTTGTCTATAAAAAAGGATTTTATATTTTATAATACTCTCTCAATATCCTCCCCACCCTTTTTAGTTATACAAAATTGTACGAACAAGGTACAAAATTAGGTATTTTTGACTATTTTATGTGTTTTGTAGGTTCTAAAAGGATTCTAAAGATGAAATAAAGTTTTGGAGGAAGATTGATACATTTAATAACACAATATTTTAATTTAATTAATTGGAATAACTCATAAATTCTTCAACAATATCTCTCATCTCAGCCCGTCAAAATTAGCATAGTGACTAAGCTAGTGAGAAGTGTGGAAACTTCAAGTGGATGGATTTTTAAGGTGTACCTAAGTAGTCTAAGGCCATGGAGAGTCTTAAAAAGTGTAATAAAATTCCCATGGATTTTCATGTGAAAATATAACCAATTTTGATGCCAAGTGTGCAAGATACATGAAAGAAGAGTTATTTAGAATGCAGATGGTGATAGCTCATTTTGGGAAGTTTTTAGATGATCAAGCTACAACCAATGCATGTATAGGAATGTATAAAATAATAACAATTAATTACAATAATAAATAATTTCCATAATCATTTTTTGATGTTAAAAAAGTTCTGGATGATGAAGGTAGCTTTTTGAGATAACACAAGGAGTTTCATGCCACTTTTCATAAGTTTCATGCCTTTTATGGCCACTTGTCTCTTTTAACCTTGCATGGTTCAACCCACATACTCTTCTCATGAAAAAAATTTCATTTTATTATATTTACAAGTGTCCTTTTGGCCCTTTAACTTCTCTCTTCTCCTCTCTTTCTTAAGCTCTATAAGAACTAGCCATTTTGGCCTTTGTAACTTTTGCTCCACCTGAGTATGGCAAAGCCTTGTTCATTTGCATACCATTTGATCAATAATAATACTTATTTTCACCTCTTCCATGACTTCTTATAGTGTGTTTTACTTAGATGGTGGATCTTGATTAGTGAAGACTATGGATTCCTTAACATGTCTCATTTTTTCACCCTATTTATAGTTGGAAAGCTTCTTCTTGTAGGGCATGTGAAGTATTCTAGGAAGTGTCAAGATTGAGTGAGTTATTATATTAATTATTACCAATTAAGGCCTATTTTATAGTCCTCCTATCCTAAACATTCATCCATAACCTCATAATGTAATATTGATGTGAGAAGATGTAGATTGAAGAAGTGTATGTTTTGTTAGTCTCTTGGTTTCATGTGTAATATGCAGTTGGTTAGAAGTCATCAACTTATTTTGTGTATCACCTCCCTTAGGATAGTTTTCTTTCAATTTTATCTCTCCTTTCACCCCCCAAAGTTTAGGTGTAGTAGTGATCCAAAGTGGTACATCAAGAGAGATAGCCCTATCTAGAGATTTACCTCATCCTCAAGCCACCCACAAGCCTAGAGATGTTTCAATTATGCCACTTGAATGAGGAGAGATTAGACATATCCTCAAAGGGTGAAAATATAAGTGATAATAGATAATTTGAAGTTATATCCTAAAAATCCCTTTTAATAACTTCAAGATATCACCTAGGATATACCCTTAAGGTATCTCCTAGGAGATACCTTGGAGGGAAGGTATCTCTTAGGAGATACCTTGAAGGTACTTATAGTACCTTCAAGGTATCTCTTAGGATATACATTCAGGAGATACCTTGAAGGTACTACAAGTCCCTTCAAGGTATCTCCTAAGACCCTTCAAAAAAATTCATAGGAGATACCTTGAAGGGACTTATAGTACCTTCAAGGTATCTCCTTGGAGATAACTTCAAGGTACCATTACAGTTATTACAAGGACTTTAAAGGTATCTCCTATCCTTGTAGTACCTTCAACGTTATTTTAAGGTTATTTTGAAGGGTCTTGGAGCAATGATGTTGGGACTAACACATTTGATAGGTCTAGGACTACACGATTAGTAAGCCTAACATCATGCCACATTTCTCTTCAATATTGGGCCATACATTGACATATTCATACACTCCTAAAACTAAAAAATGCAATAAAATGTAGAATCAAACACAACCCTCATTTAAACATTCAACTTGTATACAAAAAGGCTTGTATATGCATATGTAGGACCTTATTATAACTAAGTCTGCCATTAATTTCCCATATTATTATTTCATTGAGATGTTAAAATCTAGATTAGGAATAAGGTGACTTGACTTTAAAAATGTGTTCTAGCTTGCCTATGCCTCTCCCCAATTTATGGTGAAATGAGATCTTACAAAAGGGTATGGACATCTAATGAATTGGTAATTAAAATTAATAAATGAATATCTTGAATGAGATACCTTGGGTCCACATATTACATTAAATTATCTACTTGAATATCTTTGTAATAACTTCAAGATATCTCCTAGAAGACACCTCTAATTCTTTGTCAGTACCACCTATAGGTGGTCATTTTCATATGTAGGTAGTGAGAATGATCAAGTTGGAAGTATACATGGTATATGAGTTTAATGATATTTGGACCCTCTCAAATAATCCTAATGTATCCATCCAAAATTTAAGGGTTTGAGACAAGTCTCAACACCTCAACTCAATATTTTTAGTCCCCTATAGGTGTTGATGGGAGTTGAAGATAGGGCAGTGGGTGTAAACATAATCAATGTGCCTATGATATGAGCATTCAATGAAACTTATACCCTCCATAAACTTTAAAATGGGATATTTTCACCATGGATAACCTCATTCATCTCAAATAATTCTCATTTAATGTGATTAGCATTTATGAGGCACCTGTATATGATCATTCATGGTTGACTATGTGTATATGTAGCCTTGGATATCACCACAGTCCATTTTTGTGCTATTTGTAGGGGATAAATTAATTGTTAATAAAACATGAGTATGTATGACACCTTATGAACTCTCAAAACACCTACATAAACATCTAAAACCTTAAGACACCATGACCATAGTTGGGAAGAAGCAAAGAGTTGACTGTGAACTTTATGTGACTGAGTGTTTAAACAAAAGCATGAATTTATAAGACCAAGAATGAAAATTTTTATGGATATTATAGGAGAGACATGGATAATATAATATCACATCCACATGGAACCTTTGTAGAGAACTAAATCCTCTGAAAGTAGAGAAACTTGACTGAGACCTCCATAGTAACACCTTCCTACAACTTGAGTTGTTTGATCCATGAAATACTTTCCAAACATGAAAAAAATCATGGATAACATGATAAGGAAGATTCAAAATCATTTGGAATCAAAATCACCAAATGATTTGTACATACTAGCTAGAACAAGAGTAAAACAAGTAGGGTATGGGAAATAATAGGAAGAAATGAATAGTTAACTTGTTAAAGATGGTTCATAAATAATAGGAAATCATTTTATGCACTCCAAGAATGAAATTTAAGCTAAAAATTTATATAATCACCCCCAAATGCATCTGACATGGAAGTTTTCCTACTGGTCATACCAACCAAGAACCTGTTGACCAGTTTCATGTGCATGGTGGAGCAATGGATGAGTCGAATGGTTTTTGACTATTTTTGACACTTCCAAAGAATGTCAAGCATGTATATTAATCTAAGGAATTTTAATATCCATCCCAAAATATTCTCTCATGTGTCATTCTCTTTCATAGGTTTTACACCTTTTGAAACTCCTTATTTTAGACCTATTTTATTGGTTTTTAGTTATAAACTAACATATATGATAGAGACTAACAAATTACATTGAGGAGGAGTTTGGAACACATGGAAATAAATCAAAACCATACCACTTTCATTTAATTCTCAATTATGACCCCTAACTGACTGAAAATGACATAAGGACTAATTAGATCATAACCAAGGCTAAAATGACATCAAATCACATATAATTAACTATGACACACCCTATGACATTATATTAGACCCCTATATAAGTTTTTGACTATAATGGGTTGACCCATTTTGACTTGTGTTAAAAATGGCTAACAAGTTCACAAATCCAATAAAAAAACTTAAGATCACTTGACATCTATTCCCATTTGCTTTGTATCAAACCACCAATACAATAACATAAATTTAAATCCTCAATAATACACAAGGAATTATCATAACAAATATAAAATGATACATGATGCAGGTGATTAAACCATAATTTGATTTCATAACTAATTACCTCATGGTTTTATTGATCCAAGCCTCGATGCATCATGATTATCATTTTTATTACCTTTAGAATCTGTATTGATTCCAATCCATCTGCCCTATGCATTCCTAACAAAACTAAAATATATTGGTTCCCTACACAGACACTTGTGCATGATGTCAGTGACTTATCCACAATAGGGTTAAGTGTTTAAAAGAGGCACTTCCTCAAGTTAAACCTATAATACTATGGCCAGCTCCACACCTATAGCCTCTATAGGTCTAGGTTATGCATTCAAATGCATCTAATCCAATAATGCTTTTTGTCTCAAAGCAAGACACCTTTTAGGAAAATGGTGGGTCATACTATTATTTTAAGGAAAATTTTTCTCAAACATTGGTGCATATCACCTAGCTCAACACCTCAAGTGATCATAATTATGCATCTCTTGCCAATGTTAATGTATTGTTTCTACCATAGGTGGTTATTATTATAACATTACCTCTAGTAGATCCAAAACCAAATATAAGGTTTAAATAATATGCTATTAAATTTCATAAATTTGTGTATGGGGTGGTTCATGCCAAAACCCATGGCTAAAACTACCTATTCTTTCATTGTGCAAGTATATGCAAACACACATGAGAGTAACACCAATTTTAAAAGATTAAAAGTACAAAACTAATTATCCCATCGCTCATAGTTTTTAACATTGGCTTTGTGATGCAAACACAATATTGTCCTAGATAAATGGAATTACTTAATACTATGTCTTGGTATAAGAGTCATATATTATACTATGAGTGGCTATCTATGGTGATGATGCAATGCCTACACTAGAAAAGTAGAATCTAAAGTTGTATAATGGAATTGGAAATATATAGTTTTGGTTGCCCTTCATAATAATTATCCCAATGTTTTTTAATTATTTAAAGCAAGTTTTATTTATAGGAAAAAATTACACTTTAGTACTTAGATGATTCTAATCATCAAATTTTAGGGATCGAACTAAGATAGAATTCACACCCATCTTCTTTTCCAATGATTCCTTAAATTCCTTAAATCTAGATGCATTTCCCACATCTAAAAATGAGAGAGCCCTAAATTTTAGTATACCCTCATATGGTATTTGGTATTGGCATGACCTAGAATTTGGTTTAAATTATATAGAGCATATTTTATCTCTACAATATGTCAAAGGAATTGAATAAGAATGGCCTTGGTGATAATATTCACATGCTGAAGTGTTTGATTGGAGACTAATTTTAGGGTTGCATGCTAGGTATCTCATAAGCCTGTATCTTCAGAGTTAAGATCATCAAAACATTCTATAATTTTATTTTATTTTTTATTCTTGATACTTTTAAATGTAGAGGGTAAACATACTTTATGGTAATGTCTTTCAAATGTTGAGCTCTTCTAATTTTGTTATTCTAAAGATTTATCAATATCAGGTTCCAACTTAAATTGATGGTGACTTTTAGTGTCCCATTCAAATAATTATTTATAAAATTTCTATAAAATTATTCATACTAGGCATTGGAAAATAATTTGATGGTTATAACTTATGATTATAGTAGGGTGAAAACAAATGACACTAACACTGTCTCAATAAGGGAAACTCAAGAATCTTAGAGTAAATATTTCCTATAAACCTTAAACTTTCCATTGATCTGAGAAAAAAAAAGATTAAATGAAAACATAAATTTATTTAGTGTTAGATTCAATAGAAACATGGGCTAAACATATATTCAATTCAGCAAACTGACATCATTTTCAACTATTGTAATGTAGTCAACCATGGATGAGTTTTCTAGGATTCAAATGAAATGTTGCTCAAGTCCTTGATAATAATATTATATTATTTATTTGCATGAACATCTTAAGGTTTCAAGTAGTCTAGTTTTGCCTAAGAAAGCTACGTACATATTTAGATAAATAATAATCATCATATTTCATGGTTGATATTGATGTACTTGAGAGGTATGTTTATTTTTTCCTTAGCCCTTATATGTGTTCATTACAAGTAAAACATTGATATTGATATTTGTTTGTATTTCAAATACATTCACATTTTGAGAACATATGTAGAGTAATGGAGCATCTATAGTTTACACTAAAGAATCATTATTAATAGGTAAGATGATTTTTTAATTTGTTGTATAGTGACAATCTTGGAAGATGGAAACTAAAGATCTTGGTTAACAAAGAGTCTTTATTGTGTTATTTTTTACTATCCCAAATGTGAAGAAGGCTTGTGAGATATTTAAAAGCCCCATAAATTTAAGGCTATAGCTCAACATTTTAGTGAACTCATTGTTATCTATATTTGGTCCCATATTATGTATTAGTTAGTTGTGTTTTATTTATTACCCAAACTAGGAAACTATTTTCTAGGTCATTGGTTCATGCATTTTCACTACGAACATAAACATATAAAGTAGTTTAACAATAGATAAGTAACAAGTTAAACCTATAATATTTAAGAATTATATGCACTTGTCAAAAAGCATCATTACATGCTTCTTAATTTTATATTTAGACATTGTGTTCCTATATTGTGACACAAACTTTTAGTTTTCCCAATCTAGTTTTTTTAGAGTTGAAATTTCTTTACATCTGTTTAAGCTTGCTATCTCAAATTTGTTTGCATATATTTAATCTCACTCTCAAATTTATTTGCATCTCTTCAAGATCAATATCTTAAATTTATTTACATCTATTTAAGCTTGCTCTCTCAAAAATAATTGCATATACACCTTCCTTGCCTTCTTGTTAGATGGATTTTTTTATTTTTCGTACAGGTATAATTTGTGGTGAAGTGATAATAAGCTAAGACTATTAACTAAATAGGGAAATCTAATGTGGAATAGGCATATTTATAAAGCACTTGATAATCTACATGATATGGTAAGTCTAATTAGATCTAATATTTTACCTAATTTTGATATTTTATTATGTTTGTGGAGATTTAAAAATAGGGTACTACTTTGAATCCAAAATAGTTGTTATCACTTGAACTCATTTAATTTTATTATCAATTTATCTTTCCCATTCTATCATGAATATTATACCTTTATATGTGCATGTTAAGGAGTTTAAATTTCTTATTTCAGATTACTATAAGTAGAAACTACCTCTAGTAGTTGATACTACCCCATAAGCTAACTCCAACCAAGATCCACTAATTCTATACAATTTTTTCATTTTATAGGTTATAATATGCATGCTTCATATATAATTTAAGGTTTGTATATAGTTTTTGATTATTATATTTTCATAAATTTTAGCTAAATTATCTGATCAATACCATAAAATTCATTATTTTTTAATTTTTTGGTAATGTATAAAGTGAAATATACAACCGAGAACAAACAAATAAACATTTTATGTAAATCAAAAATTAAAATATAAAACTAAAAACAAATGAACAAGTTTTTATTTTATATTGTATTTTTATGCATGTGGGTGAAAATAATCTTCATCTTCATCTTAATAAGATTCATCTTACCCATGACTTGGAGACCATGTATCAACTCTTAACACCTAAAACTACACCAAATAACATTTCAAAAAAAACTAAATTGACCTTCTCTTTGCATGTGACCTTATTTGTATATACTAAATTGAAATCTCTAATCTTGAAGAGAACATTCTAATATTTTAAAGTGGCATTTGGCTTTGTTGAATGTCTGAGCTTCATGCTTTATTTTACTTATGCATTTTTTAACTATATTCTTGGAACTAAGTTTTCTCAATGAAATAATTTTATATCTATATCTAATTGTTGCTTAATGAAATAATTTTAGATCTATATCTAGCCATGGTTGATTTTTATAATGGCATCATCCACTACCACATTATAGTTAACCTAGTATGAATTTATAACAATACCAATCTTGGTAATAGACATAATAGATATGACATTTATCTACATTTTTTAATAATAAATTTATTGTAGAGAAAATATGATATTGCTTTGGGTGTGAACACTAAAGGTGTGACCAACATTTTGGACTTTACCAAAAGGTGCAGTAAACTTCAATTTCATGTCCATGTTTCCACTGGTAAGAAATAATTCAATCTAATGTTGATAAATCATAAATTAAATATAAATAACTTGTAATTCATAAATGATGTCTTTATTATGATAAAGAGTTGTTATTTTCATTCAAAAATATGTTATTAGGGATAAAAAAGTGGATTCATAATAGATAAGGTCTATAAATGGGATAAAATCTAATATATGACACCCATATTACACTGGACATACAAATGGAGTTATAAACTTAGTGATAAAATAGGAGAAGAGATATAAAATAGCACCGATCCAATGCCAAAATTTTTTACCAACCACATGAGGTAACTTGGTCTAGAAAGGTAATAATACTAATATTGTAAGGTAATCTAAATTTGCTTCTACATCAACATCATAGTAGAGCACTAATATGTTTTTTGGTATATACTGAAAGATCAAGAAAATATGGTTTGTCAAACACATACACATTCACAAAATCCATGGTGGAGATGTTGATGGGTGAAAGGAGAGGAGAAATTCTAGGTGTTATTATTCATCCAAGCATAATCAAGAGAACTTTAGCTAACTCATTTCCTTTGTTCATTCATTATCTAATATCTCTCAAGTAGTTGTGAAACCATTCAAAGAATGAGGAACTCTAATTAAGGTAGTGTAGTAACTTTGTAAGAAGGCAAATCTTCCCCAAACTCATATAGTTAATCACTAGAATCTTTTATCTTCCCTCATTTGCCTCTACTCAAAATATTATTCTGATTAGCACTATGGTTTTATGTGGCTCACTGCTATAAAGGGGCCCATTTTGAGACAAAAAATAGAGACAAAATTATAATTTTGTCTCTAATTTCCTACCCATTTATTATTATTTATTTTAATTAATATTTTTTAGGAAATAATATGTTAGTAGAGGAAATAACTAGCCTAATATTTTT
>JARHVA010001860.1:0-72500 GCA_037957365.1 Torreya grandis
GTGCATGGAAAAGAGCCTCAACCAATGATGATTTTACATGTACACAAGAATAGGGATGGTTAGGGACCAATAAAATGCATGTGGGGGATTTTTTTAACCCCTATTTCTTATAAAAAGCATCATACCTAACCATATGCAAGGATAGGAGTAGTTTTGGAAGGCAACTTAGGTGGGCAGTTTCCTTATGCCAAAATGGTAGTTTTATGCCACTTTTCACTATCTTTATGACTTGTTTTGGAAAAATATACAATATTAAATTGGATATCTCAACATGCCTCTCTTTTTCATGCAATTTTAACTAATTCTCTTTTATGAACACATGTCCAAGTGACTTTGGACTTCTCTTCTCTCTACCTTCCCATTTCTTCTATAAAATTTTGGCCTTGTGGCATTATATTGGTCTCTCTACTTGGGTATGGTGAATCTCTACCAAAATTTTACTTTGAATCAGTAAATACAAGTTCTTTACCTCATTAAAATATTTCATTAAGTGTACATGTTTGGTATTAGTCTTGTGTAAGTGTAATTTCCTTTACCTTCACATGTTGATTCCATTGGTACCTAGTGTATTGTGATTTCCTTCTTACAAGTCAACAATAAGTGTCTCAAGAGAATACAGGTTTAAGTTAGTAGGATACTCAATAGAGTGTCATATAATTCCTATTTTTTAGTTCCTCTTGTCCTATGTCATCTCCAAGACCCCATGTTGAAACACTAATGTGAGAGGAGAGATTGATGTTAAATGAAGTTTATGTGATATTTTTCCTTAGTTTCAAGTGTATGTTAAAGGTATGCATAGATAAAAAAATTTAGTGCATCACCTCTACTAGAATAGGTTTACTTGTAGTTATTATAACCCTTTTTATTCCCCCTAAGTTGTTAGTAGTAGGAACATGAACTTAAATGATGCATCAAGGGGAGCTAGCCCCTAATCTAGAGATCCACCTCCTAATAGGGATACCCATAGCCCTGAGGTGGTTCCATTCTACCACTTGGATGAGTATAAGTTAGTCTCATCTCCTCATAGGGTGTGTTTAAGTGATAATAGTTTTTAGCATGCTCGATGGGACTAAAGGCCCATTCCTTGAGATGTTTTAGTGTTCTTTTCAAGATATCAGCTTTAGAGGTAATTCACTAAGCACCAATGGTGACTCCAAGTTCATACCTACTGGTTGAGCAGTCTAGGTATACCTATTGAAAGTGTTTTCTTGCTTAATACTCTTTTTTTGAAGTAACTCATGGAGAATTATGAGTTTGAGCTTGTTTTGACACAAGTTGAAGAGTTGTGTCCAGCTTTGCCTCTTCCTCCTAACTATGAGTAAGTTCTTGGCCAGCTTTGTCATGATCCTCATTAGGCATATGTTGTCAATGATCAGCCTCATTAAATTTGTGTTCCATCTATCTCACCTAGTTCCTCTTCAAGCCATTCCATTATTAGTTTCAAAATAACTATCCTTGATTATCAAAACTATATATTAGACCTTGACATGAGGTATGGTTGTGGTCAAAATATTCCTAGTGTTTATGTCAAGAGTGTGAGGGAAGCTTTGGAGAAAGTAAAAATGGAGTGGATCCCTATAGAAAAATCTAGTTGGCCATGTATTTCTAATGATATGCTTGATGTTTTTGGTTTGATCTTCCATCTAGAAGAAAGGTTGAGAACTTATGAACAACCTCCATCTTAGCATCCTCAAGGTGTTCCAAATTCTTTGTCATTTCCCCAGAACTTCTCCTCTTGGAAACCCATACAATAAAGTAGTCAAGGAAAGGAAGATATCATGATAAATCAGGCTAGTACACTTGAGGAATATTTTGAAGAATAAAAATTGAATTTTTAGGCTCACCTTGAAAGGGAAATTGAGTTGGCAAATTAGATGTGGATAAAACCTATCATGGTAGTTGAAAGTGAGTTATCTAGACCTACTCCTCCATCCTGAAATGAAGGTACCAATCCAAAATAAACTCTAAGTTTCCTAGATATATCTTTCTCCCCTTTATCAGCCCCTCAACTTCATGAAAATACCCTTCAACCCACCTTCCTAGGATGGAAGGATGTGATGGCAGCTCATGAAGGAAGGAGTAAATCATGCCTAAGTGGAGAAGTTGTTATGGAAGAAACATTTGGAACCATTCAGATCCCTCCCACCCATACTAAAGAATATTTTGAAACTATCCTTCCATCCCTTCCAACTAGCAAATTTTGCCATCCTAATGTTAGATTGTATTGCCACTTGGGAATCCCCTTTGGCTAAACTCTCCATTTTTGAAATGCCTAAGGTGGATGTCACTAGGAGGGAGGATGATATTGAAATCTCAGATTGGATTGAAGATGGAAAAGAGATAAATGATGGTGAGAAAGGATCAGGTTGTGAGGATATGAAGTGAGATTTCCCCTATGTTTTAAAATATGTCTTAAAAAAAGTTCTCTTGGACTCTAAAAAAGAGGAAGAAATGGCCATTTTTGTCTATTCTTCTCATGATGCAAGCCAACCAAAGGATGATGACCTATGGAAAAAATTTGAGAGCATATGTAATGAAGTGGAGGCTCTCAAAGAACCTAAAAATCCCTTGGAGCAGTAAAGTCATGAAAAATAAGAAGATGTGTCTAAAAGGGAGGACATGTGGAAAATTTACATGCAAATGTTATAAGAGTATGAGGAGGAGGAAAAGACCAAGATCCTAGACAAACAAGCTCAAGGTGAGAGAGGACAAATACATGTTGAAGATTAGCATCATGAAGAAAGCCTAGATCATACTAGAGTAATATATGATGATTTTAGGCACTTTGAAAGTGATTTGGAGTTTGTTCCCACATCCACCTATGCATCTACCTTTGATAACTTCCATGAAGAATGTCAACAAGAAACACTCCCAAGTGGGTCTGATACATTGCTCCTTGAGGCATTTGAAGAGATTATGAGAATGGAAAATGATGATCAAATCCTTTAAGGAGAGATGGACTTACAACAAGCTATCCCATATATGGATTTTTAGATTTGTCATGACAAGATAAAGGGACAATAGTTTGTATTATGTTTTGAGGTTCAAGAGGACCTCACCTACCTTGAAAATACATGGGAGATGACTCCATTGAATGGTGTGCAAAATCGAAAAGCAAAGAGAAGACAAGAATAATCTAAAACCCTGTCTAAGAATAATCATGCTTGGCATCCTCACTCATCTAGTGAGGAAGGATACCTAAGCTACATCCCTTTTGATCTAGGAAGGGAGGTATGAACAAGATGCATGTACATATTTGTTTCTTTTTTGTTGTGTTTGTTTTCCCTAAGTGCTTAGTAACACAAGTGTGTCTTTGTCTTGTTGGTTACTGTGGTTTATGTGTGTCTTTGTCCTTTTGTGTTTGAGGTAATTTTTTGTCTTTTTGGTCTCTTTAAGGTCTACTCCTAATGTTTCCCAAGCACATTCTGACTCCATAAGCCCAATGGACTGATAAGGCTACTAGTCTTTAACATAGGCAAGCATGTTACCCCTAAGAGTTACCAATTTGTTGACCAAATTTGACTTCTAGTCAAATGATTTCAACCCCTATCATTTCAAACTTTTTAAGAAGGTTTATATGCATCCTTGAGGTCTCATATTATCCTAGATATCTTGCTTATCAATGTCCTAATCTTGGTTGAAGTTCATCCCTCTTGAATTGGCCTAGTCAACCTGGTCAAAACTTGGTCAAAATTCCATTTTATGTAAATTTGTGCTATCATGGTTTTAAAGATGTTTCAAGAGTTCTACAAGTCATGAATTGTCCATTTCCTAAGTTTCATGAGCAAAAAGGGGTCCTTTCGCCACTTTCTAGCTCATTAATGAACTTTTACAGACTTTTAAAGGTACAAAATTGTCACCAAGATTAGTTGCAACATGGGAGAGGTCAGAATCAGGTTAGGATCAGTCAAATTATAGTCAAAGGTCGGTTAAAATCAAGAAAGATGAGTTTCTCCTTGTTTTTAAGGAGTTTTGGGCACTTATACGGCCCCCATGATCAGATATTTAGCTAAAAACATGGGTGAGGTGTCTACTAACCTCCCCACATAAATCTACACATCTAAATTTCAAGGATAATTAAAAAAATTGCATCTAAAACTCATTTTACTTCATTTTCCTCTTGGCATACAAATGGAGGTCAAGTTCAAAAGCTCACCATGGGCCGTACAAGTAGAATCAAGAAGAATGGTATTGCAGGTGGATGGTAATATTATTCCACTCCACTTTCATGGTAATAAGTCTTATATTGGTGTATTATACTTTATGAACAATCATTAACACTCTAGCTAGCTTTTTGGGAAATTGCATTGAAGAGGGGGTCTCCTTTTGAGCCTGTTTTAGTTTTTATTAATTTGGATTAATGTGATAGTGTGTTTTAGGTTATTATACATGATAATCAAGGAGATTTTAATGTTTCTAATTGTTTTTAACAATCCATTTGTTGATAGAGCCTTTTATAGGCTTGTTTCTTAGCCTAAAGATCAAAGTTATAGATTTGCTTGTAGAGATTCACCTCCATCTGATTTATATAGGTCTCCCATGTGGGAATAAGGGAATGGAAAATGTTTTTAAGTGTTATGATCATATATCATGTTTTGGTAGCTTGGAGACCTTCTCACCTTGCATAATTTCATCCTCCCATACCTCTTCCCATGCATGTGATTTAATACTATCACCTACAGGTTCTAATCTTTCTCCATGGAGGTGTTCATGTGTGATAGTAACTATTTCTAAGATAATAATGGTTTATATGAAGTATTTTTAGTAATTTTGATGTTTTAGACCTAGTGGTGAGCCTAGGAAGAAGGATGGATGGCTCCAATAATACTGATTTGATTTTAGAGACTAAATCCCTAAACACCCCAAATAGAGTTCCCAGGGGCCTTTTGGTTTTCCTAAGTTGAAACTATGTTTGATTTTTAGGAATTCTTCTAGGACAGTATTGTATTTCTATCCATGGACAAACTTCATTCCAAGTTTGAGCTTCAATGGGAAAAGATCATGCATGTTTTAAGACCTTTCAAAATGGCAAAGAAGGCATTAAAAATAGGCAGAAACATCTACAGGATTTTGACAGGAAAGTTGGTGTTGACACCACATAAAGAGGTTATAAGCATGTACAAGTAGTGGGAATGAGTTAAAACACCTCAGCAATCATTTTCAATCACCCATATCATGAATGAGGAAGTGATTTCACTAAATGACCATTCTAGGACATCTCATGTCCACACATAGGGTTATAGAGGACACCTACAGGAAGAGAATTACAAGTTTTTGAAATTAGCATAGTTTGAAACAAGTTGTGGAAGGTTCAATGATTTAAATAAATTTAAGGTCTCTACACCATCTTCAAATGACCATTGACATGTCCCAAATAACCAAATGGAAACCTACATGCCTAGGAACATATGCATACATAGTCATAGTTTGGAGAGTGATCACAGTTTGGGGTAGGATGTGTTGTACCCAAGTGGAGAATGGAGGTGGGTGGAGTGATGAAAGTGTGGAGTTTATAATACTAAATTCAATCCAAACAAGCTAAATATATTCATAACATACCTCAAGTGACCTTCAGCTGACCTACAGACCCAAATATGCACCTACAACCTGGTGAATAGAGGTTAGGCTCCTTTGGAGGTAAAGGAAGGTCTTGTGAAGAAAATTGAGGTATGTAATGTGATGAATTGATAGGATAAATAAAAAAAGGTTTGAATACACACTGTATGAGGGTTTAACATCCACCTTGAACCTACATATCATCCTATAGTCCTGTAAGAATGTATGAGTCCATACACAGTCAAGTTGAAGCATGAGCATGAAGATGGTGCTAAGGATGAGATGATAGGGTATTGGAAGCTAAAATGAGATATATATGGTTGAAATATATTTTTATAAACATAAATGATCCATACAAACCTAAATAAAACCCAAATAACTCTTGAAACCTCCAAGTACAATCCAAACCCTACCTACCCTCACAATCTTACACCTTTAAAACGTTTGCCTTGAAAATGTGATGAGTTGGTGGGTCAAATGGAAGATTTAGTAGATAAAATTTGGTAAATATTACCCTTAGGACCTATAGATAACTCTCCAATAATTATTTTTCTAATGTAAATAGGGAAAACATCCATTTTTATCTCATAATAGGGTCACTTTTAGTGTACATGAAGGTGCTAGTTGTGGGGAAAATGATGAAATATTGGACCAAAAGGTTAGAAATGGAAATTTCATGATTTTATAAGTTTTAGGGTAACTAAATAAACTTATAAAACTTTACTTAAGGGTCTTAAATCATATAGGTTGTTCCAACCAAGGAGGTTTGCAGTCAAGAGTGAAGGGAATCCTTAGGCCTAAAAGCCAAATTTGGGGTCATTCTCATTTTCTACCATTTACATACTTAAAATTGATTGGAAAATCTTTTTATGGGAACATGATATTTTTTGGATCCATCATACGTTAAAGGAATCCATGGGAGTGTTAATTTGGGTCTCAAAAGGCAAGCAGGCCTGTTGACATGGCATAATCCTTGTTCCAAAATAGGGGTGACTTTCATTTTTAGGTCTTTCTAACCTCTCTAAAGGGTTTGAAAATATTTTTAGGTCATTATCAGAGTTCTATGAACTTTTTTTTAATAGGAACTCATCAAGAAGCCATTTTTGACTGGGAATGGACCAAACCCCTCACAGAATGCAAAAAATGGCTCAAATGGCCAAGATGAAATGTTCATAACTTTCATGAACTAATGCATGGGACCTGGAGGAATTTAGGAGAGTTATATATGGTCCTTTAGGATCCTTAAGTGGAATTTTGAGGGAGACCCAATGTGAAATGGCTATGAACAAAGGTTAAGTGTCCAGGTCACTCAAAACCCTTGTAAAACCCTCACAAGGACACGATTGGAGAGAGAGAATTTTGAGTATCTAAATGTAGGGGGGTGGAAATTAAAACACCTAAAACCTATATAGTAATATTAGAGGATCTCACACATGTACTTTTTTGTATTTAATTATATGAAATAAAGGAATACCATGCTTGTTTTGGCCATTTTGAGTGGTGTGCAAGCTACACGAGGAGTTAGAGGATGAAACTAGTTTTTGGAAGGAAGTTAAACTCTTGAGATAACTCAAAAAATTCATCTCATTTTTTTAATAAAATTCTATGTCTTAACCAAACTCACACTTTTAGCCTATCTAGTGAGCCAGAATAGTGAACACTTGGGAAAGTGGTGAAAAGCAATTAGGGAGACCTTTTAAAGGTTTTTTCTTGAAACTGATGGTAAAAGATAATTTTATAAGTTTCATTCCCTTGTGTGAATGGATCAGTTATGAAAATTGAGGATTTTAAAATGCCAAGTGGAGAAGGTGCATGGAAAAGAGCCTTTTGCAAACTACCAGTGATGATTTTGCATGTTCACAAGAATTGGGATGGTCAGGGACCAATCTAATGAATGTGGTGGATTTTCTTAACCCCTCTTTCTTAGAACAACCATCAGCCCTGACCATATTTAGGGATAGGGGTAGTTTTGTAAGGTAACTTAGGTGGGCAGTTTCTTATGCCAAAATGATAGTTTTATGCCACTTTTCACTATCTTTATGACATATTTTGGACAAGTATACACTATGACATGGAATATATTGACCTACCTCTATTTTTCATGTAATTTAAACTGATTATCTCATATGAACACATGTCCAAGTGACTCTTGAACTTCCCTTCTCTCTACCTTCCTATTTCTTCTATAAATTTTGGCCTTGTGGCATTGTATTGGATCTCTCTACCTGGGTATGGTGAATCCCTACCAAAATTTCACATTAAATAAATAAATACAAGTGTTTTACCTCATTCAAATATTTCATTAAGTGTACATGCTTGGTATTAGTCTTGTGTAAGTGTAATTTCCTTTACCTTCACATGTTGATTCCATTGGTACCTAGTGTATTGTGATTTCCTTCTTGCATGTCAATAAGAAGTGTCTCAAGAGAATTTAGGTGTAAGTGAGTAGGCTACTCAATATAGTATCATATAATTCCTATTGTTTAGTTCCTCCTATCTTATGTCATCTCCAAGACCCCATGTTGAAACATTGATGTGAGAGGAGAGATTGATGTTGAATGAAGTGTTTATGATATTTGTCCTTAGTTTGAAGTGTATGTTAAAGGTATGAGTAGAGAAACTTTTGTGGTGAATCACCTCTAGTATATTAGGTTTACTTGTATTTATTCTAACCCTTTTCATTCCCCCTAAGTTGTTAATAGTAGGAACATGAGCTTAAATCATGCATCAAGGGGAACTAGCCCCTAATCTAGAGATCCACCTTCTAATAGGGATACTCACAACCCTGAGGTGGTTCCATTGTGCCACTTGAATGAGGATAAATTAGTCCCATCTCCTCATTGGGTGCATTCAATTGACAATAGTAACCTCTCCATTAATTATTGTAGGTGAGAATAATAAGGAAAATAAAATGAAACCCTTTTTATTTCCAAGTCTTGGGAATTTGGGGAGCTGATCATTTTGATGGAGAGCTTGTGGAAGAAAAGAATCTTGGAGAAGAGGAGCTTGAAAATAAGTTTGAAAAGGAGGTTGAATTTAGCTTGCAATAAGGAAAGGTATGATCCTTCTCAAAAATTCTATTTTTGATTGTTATAAAAATGTTAAACAAATTGATTTTATGTATAACTAAATAAATTTTAATCTCTCTCAAACCCTTCTTTTATGAAATCAAAATAATTTTATTTTCCAATGAGATTCTCTCTCCTTCCACCCACTATTTTTAAAAATTATAAGAAATAATTTGTGCCTCTTTGTGCTTTGTTCTTTTAAATGATTGTTTGGAGCAAATTAAAATTTGAAAAATTGCTTAAACTCAAAATATGCCTTATTATATTTTTCCCCTATTTTTATTAATAATATATGATTAAAATAAGTTTGAATTAAATTTTTATATTAAGTATTGTTTTTGGAATATATTATGAATGTATATGCATATGAGTACACACACCCAAACATGTCAAATTTAATTTAAATGGAATCATTCATATACATACACACACACACACACACACACACACACACACACACACACACACACACACACACACACACGCACGCACGCACGCACGCACGCACGCACGCACGCACGCACGCGCGCGCGCGCGCGCGCACGCACACACACACACACACACACACACACACACACACACACACACACACACACACACACACACACACACACACACATTAACAAAAAATAAATTAAGCCTTAAAAGAATATATAAATATTTGTGTTACATATATGGGGAAAGGATGCGTTGGCTAAAGGACTGATGACACCATTGCCACCCCCCTCCCAAGTTTTAAGTGTGGAGGGGATGACAAAGATGACCCTTATAATCTTAGATGAGGTTGGGATGTCATCATTCATCCCTTAACTAATTGGTAGGGACTGAGCAGATCCACCATTGGACATGATGATGAGATTGTAGAGCCCTATTGCTAGTCAAGACATCAGATGTTTAACATAAGATCAAACACTTTTAATATCAAATTATTATTTTTTAATTATTTTAGTTAATAATATATGCACAAATTTATATAAATATGTACTACGTATTATTTTAAAGTACAACAAAATAATTAAAAATGAATTATATATGTAATGATTAATACATATGTAAGTTTATATATAGATGCATAAATAATTAATTTTTGACAAAAATATATTAAGGTTTAAAAAAACCAATAATAATAATAATAATTTTATGTTTTTACATAATCAAATATACATAATGTGTATTTACACTTACAATGATAAAATTATATATTTGCACCTTGGTAATAAAATAATAAAATGTGCAAGCATAATTTGTAATGAAAATTCTTATTAATGTTAATTTAAATAAATAAAGTGCTTTTGTTTTTTAAAATCTTAGATATTTTAGGATTCTCCCCATTCAAATCATATGTTAAATGGATGTTAAAGAGTAGCTAGAAAATCATTCAACCTAAGAGACTTTAGTCATCAATCAAGTTGCCACTCTAATTGTAAAGTCATTGAATAATTTATGTAACCTTGGCTAAAATCTAGAGAAGAGAGCTATCTAGTTGCATCACAAATTAGCAAAAAGTGTTATTTTTCTTATAAGTTGACCTTTTGAATGTGTTTTTTTTGTTGATTTAAATAATTACTTAGGGTTGAGATTTATCAAATCTAAAGTTCTACATGCTTTTAAAATGGCCAAGGATTACTAGTTTAATGGTTAGAATTTTATTTCTTTTGACTGAAAATAATTTTTGTTAGTTTTTAAAACCATTTAAAGATTAGTTTTATAGTTCATTTATATCTCTTAAAATTCATTTAGGAACTAGCGTAAAATAAATTTAAAAATTAAAAATTTCCAAATCTAAGACTTTGACCAATTTTTATTAGGTTGCAAAATATGAATGTAATAATCAAATAAATTTTATTTCCAACAACAACAATTATTTTGGATCAATTACAAAAGACATTTGTGAAGGATTTTATCTTTATTCTTCCTTGTCTTTAAAGTTAATTTAAAATTAACAGAAATTGATTACCCAAAATCATACATTTTCAAATCTAAGATTTGTAATAATTTTTTAATAGTTTTAAATTATTAGTTGTGCTATCAAATAAATTTATTACTAGGTTTTAATAATTTAATGAGACATATTTTATAACTAGTTATATGAATAATTTATAATTCTCTTTTCAACTTGTTAAATTCATTTCAGAATGCTATGGAAATTCATTAGATCATTCCACATAAAATATTACAATTCCAAAAATGCATTACCTCTAGCTTGGAAAATAAATTCTTACTCTTGTAAAAATTTATCACTTTATTTGTGGATTGTTACTAGTGTGGTTTTTTACTCGATTTATCAACTTAGAATTTATTGTGTTTAGCATCATTTGAGAGTATCTATTGTTATTGTGATTTTTTTAATGTTTATTTCCATAAATAAATTGATTATTAGTTATATTACACTCTTACTAGCACAAGACATGCATTTAAAAAAAATTAGTTTGAGTTTTGAACCTTAAATTCATTTGTTTATATAAGGCTTAGTTTCTCTATGATTAAGTATAGGGAAGGTTTAATATTAGTAGTAGAGATTTCTCTTGGTATAAATATTGATTCACCCTACTATGACATTAAAATTCTAAACAATCTAATCCGGTATGTTTAGGTACTTCTTTTAACTCTTGGTAGTATCTAAATGCATTTGGGCCATTTAGTGGGCCACAATTTTTCCCACAAGATTAACTACATTAATCATATCCATAATATTGAATGGATAATGTCAAATGCCTTCAAATTTGAACTAACACTCATTTTGGTAATGGGTTAACTATAACCAACCTAATTTTGAAAATGAATAAAGCATATACTAAATATGTAAATAGCCTAGGAATTGAGTGTGAGAATTAGTAACTAACCATTGGGGAACTTTCCTAGTGTGTGAATTAAAAACTAAGTTATAGGGTTATCTTTTTAATATGGGTGTTAATTATCAAACCACAAAACATTTATCCTTAATTTAAATTTTACGGTGTTCCTCCTTGATAATTTTCATCCTTTAAAGAACACTTGGTTGTTTAGTGGATGCCATTCTGAATATTTGTTATGTGGTGACCTATGTGGCTCTCTAATAATTATTTTTTTCTCATCCATGTTGACCTTGGTCATCGATAGAAACACTCTCAAGAGACATAGCTTCTCTAAATAGCATGAGATAAGTATTGTTGAGAATTATATTCTAGTTAAGTATAGGGGATGTGGGTTCTTTTATCATAACTTTTGATCCTCATTTATATTATTTCACATTAGTACATTGGGGTAAGTGAAATACAAAAAAATTAGAGTTGTGAATAGAAACTTATAAATAATGTATAATTCATATTCTAGTCTAACATATCCTCCAATAGATCTATAAAAGAGAAACAAGAAATGTAAATTCACTTACCAATGAAGACTTCTTCTTCATTAATTTTCCCATGATTGTCTAATATGTGGTTACTCAATGGATTATGTATAATAAATTCAATAGTGTTCGATAATATGATGCTTGAATGAATGAATTATTTAATAGAATGATGGTTAATATATTTCTCTAAATTTCCACACTATAATATGATACATGATGATCCAAAATGAAGGATGCAATGGATGATTTATAGATTTCTTGGTTGATGGATTAATGGATTATATAAATGTGAATATTCAATGAATTAGTTTGGAAATGAATCAATTAATTGAGGTAAGTGTTTAAGTGATTAATGAGTTTGTTATTTGGTTGTTGAAAGAGTTGAATGTCTTAAATGTGTTTGTCATAAACTTGAATATCTTAATGAGGGTCTTTTTAGAGGGTTGAATGTCTTAAATGATTTTTTTAGGGAGTTGAATGTCTTAAATGAGGTTTTTCAGATGTGTTTGAATGTATTAAATAGGATTGAATCAATTTGTTAATGATTAATGTGGAGCTTAAATTGATTAAATAAGGTTGGTTGAGTGGAATGATAAGGTGGTTAGATAATTTTATTATTATTTTCATTTATTTATATGTAATTATGTGCACATGGATTAATTATTGACTAATTAACTAATTAATATTGATTATTTAGTTAATTATTTGAAGTTCAATATTGGTGGGACTATATGGAATTACTCAATTATTATGGTGGTCATGTCATAATTAGGGTGATATAAATATGGATTTGTGACAATGAGTAGATTAACTAGGATAAGTGATAAATGATGAATGTTGATGATATAATATTAGTGACAAAAATAAAGTGGTGGCATTGAGGTGTCTCCACTTGACCCTCTTTGAAAGGGCATTACAACTAGAAGAAGCAGTGGTTTTTTAAAGATTGTATAAGAAGAAAGTGGGTTGCACTAAGATTCGCCTAGTGACATGATGATTAGGGATTATTCCCCATCAAGAGGATGTGTTGAGATGAAATAAATGGATGAGCTCTCAAAATGAGAATAATGGTGATAAATGATGAATTAGGGCCAAAATATGGGTTGGGTGTACACTTGGTGACTAAGTATGATGATTATAAATATAAATGTTTTGGTGGATTTTATGAATGGATAAGATTAATGCAATTTATCTAAGGATTTCATGTTTTGATTTATTTTTTATTTACCTAAGAAATAATATATGTGAGGGGGGTTGGATTGAGAATAATATATCCTGATAAAACTATGACTTTTTATGTACTCCAAGTAATGATGTAAATGAGGGGGTTGGACTTTGAATGATATATATTGACAAAAAAAATTGCTTGGATGTGATTGATTATTTGGATGTGCAACCATAAGTTAAGGATTTGACTGATTGCATGAGTTGACAATGTAATGATAAAGGTTCATGTTTATGGATATCATGGATTTGATATCTTGTTGTCTATGTATGTCATGATATGATGGATGGTGTAATTCTCTTATTCATGATGCACACTTGGCTAGTGAAAAATGGATATTAAATATGGATATTAAGGTAGAATAAATGTTAATTGTGGATAGGTAACTATCATGTGTGAATGATTTTTTATGGATGATGTTTATAAATGGATGTTGATGATATGATTCTAATTTTGCATGTATTTCCAATTGTTTGAGAAACCTAATTTCTATATAACATATGATAGGATACACCATGATATGTAAAATCACAATGAAATTATTATCAAATGCAACAAGACTGACACATAGACAATAGATTAAAAAATACACAAACAATAAAAAGTAAACAATTAATAATAATCATGTAATAAAAAGACACAAAAATAAGTTATGTTTTATCCATTATCAAGTTAAAACTCTTAATATTTGGTGATTCATGATATTGATAAGAATGGGAGTGATGTATCCCAATAAACCTTAAAGTTTTGATTTTCCCCAAGAAATAATATATGTAAGGGGGTTGGATTTGGGAATGATATATCCTGAGAAAGTTACAGGATTTGAATTTGAGAACAATACATCCTGATGAGGATGAAATGATTGGTTTAAAATTGAACAAGGAATTTTAAAAGATTAGGGACAATAGAAAATGGCTTTTGGGGGTTTGGACTTTGTTATTACTTTTGGATTTTTTGATGTTGAGATATTTTGGGAATTTTTGGATTTTTTTAGATTTTTGAATTTTTTTTTGGATTTTTGACAAAGCTACAAATAAATGGGAAAATAAGTTATAGCATTAAGAATGAGGTTGATGGTGGATGAAATTATTGATAGATTTAAGATAGTATGAAATATCAAGGAATTCATGATAAGATCTCCAATGATTAGATAATGAAGGAACCATGTGCCCATTTGTATTCCTAGCATGTTGATGTTATGTATCATTATGTTCTAAATAAGTGCAAATATACCACGATTGTTCCAAAAAAATTCAAGATATTTAACACTTATCAATGTCAAAAGTGGTAAGGAGGATGGGTATGATGGAAATGAGTGAATGGATAAATATGGTAAGAATGTTTTAGGATGGGTAAGGATGGTAAGCATAGTTTAAGATAGCTAAGAATGGTTTAGGATGAGATTAGGATTTAATGGATAATGATGGTTTAAGATAGGTTTGAAAGGATAAATGGGCCTATCCCCAAGTGTAGGGTAGTTATAAATAATATATTTATTCATGATTCTAGAAACTAGTTTTCATCATGGTAATTTCCCAAGGCACCATAAGAATGGTTTTCACCTTTGGATGGCTTTTTATTTCTTTCTTTTTACTGAACAACATTAGATATTTAATGGATCAATGAGATCCAACGGTATCATGTTTTAAGTAACTTATTTACAATGACCATGCCACTTGTATGTGATCTAGATATTCTTTCATAGACTTTCGTGATTGCTAAGTTGTCTTATTATGAATGTATTAACAAGGTTCCACCATAAACCCTATGATATATGGTTCTAACAAGGATGATGAAGTGGGATGCATATTGGATAGAATATTTTATTTGATTGTATGGAATATTTAGAGGTATGGTGGAATTATGGAGGTGTATGTTGTGGTATGAAGGGAAATTGGGACCAAAAATTTCACATACCAATTTTGGTTATGCGAAGATGTCTGAAAATTATTTGAAGAGAGTGACAAGGATTTCATGATCCTTAGGATTGAAGTTTTATGTGAGTTTGATTATTTTATATATTATTGGTGCCAAAATTAATATCAATGGTATTGAAAAAAAGTGATCAAATTCATCTTGTAACTATGATGGCATATGAGTAATATTATGTTATTGATGTTGATTTTTTTAGTCCAATAATTCCTTAAAGAGGTTTTCAATCAGGGATCATTTTTGATGTATTTTGATAAAGGAAATCTTCCTACTTCCCAAAGTATGTTGATGCATCTAAGTTGATTTAAAATTCTTGTTTATGATCCCTTGGTGAAAAAATTAATGGGATTCACATCAATTATGTAATGGTTGCATTGTTTTAAAATAGGTCGATAGACAAGTGATTTTGTTGGTCCCAATCAAATCATAAATGGTATTAAATGTTAAGGTTTGTAGTAATAATGGTGGTGTTATTGAAAATGATTGGTGGAGGAAATATTCTCACTAAAAGGATTGGTTATATTAAAAGGATTTGTGGAAACAAGATCTTCATCACATATATGCACATAACCTATTTTGATGCCAATGAAAAATTCCTCAAGAATCATAGAAGTGTCATTAACACTCCCATATTGATCACTAGATGATTTTTAGCTAATGCCATGAAATCCTTTGCTCATGTTTCTAGGATTTCTTTCTCATAGAGACCAAGGCATTATCCTTTATAGTTCATGATTTTTTAGATTCTATTTTGTGTAGGATATTTATTATGTTGAAAAAAAAATGCAAACTCGACATTTTTAAACGAAGAATTCTTGAATCTCTCAAAAAAAATTATCTTCAATAGAACTCGATTTTAAAAATTATGTTGAGGAAAGATGATAGGCTACCAATTATGTTTTTCTATTCATGGAAGGTTTTCCACTACTTATAAGAGAGATGGGATGATTTTCCACATGGGGGTCACTTTTAATTTTTCCATCTATAAGCACTTTTTTTACTTGAGGTTTGGTGTGGGATATTTTAACATACAATGGGAGATGGGTTGATGGATTAATAGTTGGTATGTTGTGGAGGTTAAAGGTGGGTTGGTCAAATATCAGTTTATTAGAGATTGTATTATTAAATATTGGAGGTAGGCCATGGTGGTCAAATATTAGTTGTTTAAGGTAGGTTTTGTTAGGTTGTGGAGCTAAAAGCTTCACTGATGCAAACAGGGGAGGAGGTTGCTGAAGTTTGCTAAGTTACAGAGCAACTAGTGTCAGTCTGATCAGCTGACATTGGTCAGGTTAGTGAAGAGAAGCAACTGAAGTCAGTTAGGGATCAGCTGACATCGGTCACCTCCAGGCAGACAGGGACCGACGTCGATTGCTTGTGCGGTTTAAGAGAGCAGAAATTAGCTCCTACAGGGAGAAGAGAGCATGGTGTGTTCCTCCTAGTTCTAAAGGGGTGCTGAGTGTGTATGATCTTGGAGAGTTGTAGGTGTGCAAGTTCTGGTAGAAGATCCATCAGGGTACTGGTTGAAGAATCATAAGGACTTGGTGAGGCAAGGACAAGGGTTCTTTAGGGTGTAGAGATATCTATAGGGTAAGTAAGGTCTGTTGATTTGCAGGTGGTAGCAAGGAAAGGGAGATCTACTTGGAGTATGGTTGTGTACTTGGTGTACTGGCAACGTTGTTACTAACTAGTGGAGGTGAACACCAACTCTGTATTGGAGTTGATTGTTGGGACTGTAAGAGAGAGAGGGAAGAAGTCCTTGAGGTGTGGCAAGCTTTTGAGGTGGAAGAAGAAGTGGCATCTTCTTTATTGTATTTTCTTCTGAGTGATTATTAATACAATTGTGTATTGTCTCTCATACCCTGTGTTGTTTCATATTTCTAGTTACTTATTCATTCTGGTTAAATTCCGTGTTTAGTTGCTAATACAAGAGGTAATCATATATACTCTTATTGGTGGAGTAGGATCCTGACAGTTGGTATCAGAGCTTTTGGTTGGGTTGACTAACAGGTGGTTCAGATCTGGTTAGTGTTTTTTGATTACAAGTCACTCTCAGGGGTTTCAGATTGAGTGGGAGTATAGCAATGGCAGAAGAAAGTAAGCTACGAATGGAGAAACTGAATAGTACAAATGGTATGATTGATGGAAAGAAAGAGTAGGTAAAGGAAGATTGTTGGTCAGTAGAAGATCAGCGTGTAGAAGCAGATGTTGTAGGTGATGTTACATAGGTTGCTCTAGATAAAGTAGAATCTTGGTTTACAGATTCTTTTGCCTCTTTCCATGCAGCCCAAAATAGAGCATCTTTTCATGGGTATGTCTTTGGAGACTTTGGAGAGATTTATTTAGGGGTTGGTGAGCCTTGTCATATTTTTGGCAAAGTGGAAGTGAAGCTAAAATTGTAGACAGATAACACACGGGTGTTGAATGAGGTCATGCAGGTACCAGTCTTGGAGATGAGTCTAATTTCTTTAGGAAAGTTGGGTGATGAGAGATGCACAATAACTCTCATAGTGGATGCACTTGAATTAGATGGTGGTAAGAAAGTAGGTATCCTTTATCTATCTACTTATATTACTGATTCACCTTCTATTGCAGAGATGTGGCTTTGTAGGCTTGGTTACATATGTAGGAGGGGAATGCATGTTCTTAAGCAAAAGATAGATGTTTTTGACAAACTTAAGAATTGGAAAGCCTTGGTATTCATGGAGGAGATGACAGATAGAGATCAGCTTAGGGGACTAAATTATTCTGAGTAAGGCTGTGTTAATTTGAACAAGGTTTTGACCCAAAAGGAGCTCGTAAGTAAAAAGTCATCACTCACAGGCGAACACAGGTACTGGCATCGGTCAGGAGGAACCGACATCAAACAGACAGGCACCGATGTTGGTCATGTGCAGATCAATAGAGTCGATGGTGTCAGGTAGTAGGAACTAACATTGGTCATACAGAAACTAACATTGGCAAGAGGTACACTGGTGTCAGTCAGGAAACTAACGTCGGCAGACAGGGTCAGTCGTAGGGAACTGATGTCGGTTGGGTGTAGATTGGGAGATGATCGAGATTGGTCACTAGAATGGATATTAGGCAGACATCAAGCTATCAAGGAGTCTCAAACACCCATATGGAGGATTGAAAGGGTAAGTGGACCTCATATTCATTGTTCACCTTCTTACTAGTTGCTTACTGATGGTCGAGAACCAGGAAGATGTGAAGAGGCAATACAGGTAGAATCTAAAAATAGTGGGAGCTTGGCATGGATGAGGAGTGTGAGTCCTTAGAGAAGAACCAAATAGGAGTTTGTTGGTGGAGTTATCAACTAAAAGAAAGCACTAAAAGATGGATGGATTCCCAAGTTAAAGAAGAGAGTGGATGGATACGTGAGACGAAAGGCCAAGGTACATGGTCTTGAGGAAGCTGCAGGATAGTAGTACAGGGTTTTGACAGGTGGATGACAAAGCAGGGCTTTAGTCAATGTCAATGTAACTATTGTGTTTGTCTTTACCAGGTGGATGATGAGTCGTGACATTATCTTGTTATTGTATGTGGTGTGGTTGCTTGTTGCAGGGTTACACATGCAGGGAGTTTTTTGAGCTAAAGGTAAAGTTAGTTCAGAGGTATGCCATGAAGAATTTAGAGCAACAAAATTCTTTGGCATAAGAGTCATGGAGATTTTGTCTCCAGTGGGAGCTGATGTGAAGAAGGTGTTGGTGAGGTTCAAGATGCAGGATGCAAAATCAGCAAGCACACCAAGGGCTGGACAGTTCAAGCAGAGCTTAGAACAGTGTTCGAAATCACATGAGGTCTGGTGTAGACTGAGTTTTTCCAAGCAATGGGAGTTGTTAGAGAGTTTGGAGCCAATTCAGGGAAGGTGGATTCTCAGGTATCTGAGAGGGACTAGCAGTAGGGATTCATGTTATGCAGGTCAAGGTCTTCACTACATAGGTTTGTAGGTTCGGATGTGGTAGGTTACTTGGATGACAGGTGTAGCATCACAGGTTGTGTGGTGGTTGGTCTTCAGGATTGATCTTGAAGAGGGATACAAGCCAGAGAATGAATTAGATGAAGGTATAGGTACAGGTACAGTGTAACTATTTATCTCCAAGTGGGAGATTGTTAGGTTATGGAGCTAAAAGCTTCACTAATGCAAACAAGGGAGGAGGTTGCTGAGTTGCAGAGCAATCAGCGTCGATCTGATCAACCGATGTCGGTTAGGTTAGTGAAGAGAAGTAACCGATGTCGGTCAGGGATCGGCCGATGTCGGTCACCTCCAGGCAGACAGGGACCGACGTCGGTCACCTGTGTGGTTTAGAACTGCAAGTTTTATGGCCAGTTAGTTAACGAACCAAGTGTTTGCACGTCAAGAGCCAAATTTAGACTAGAAGCTGTGGATCTAATTATTGTAATTAGGGTCTAATTATTATATGCATGAGATCTATATAATAGACTCATGGGCTGTATTGTAAAAGTGTGCTAGAGAGTAAGAGAGCAAAAATTAGCTCCTTCAGGAAGAAGAGAGCATGGTGTGTTCCTCCTAGTTCCAAAGGGGTGCTGAGTGTGTATGATCTTGGAGAGTTGCAAGTGTGCAAGTTTTGGTAGAAGATCCACCAGGGTACTGGTTGAAGAATCATAAGGACTTGGTGAGGCAAGGACAAGGGTTCTTCAGGGTGTAGAGATATCTACAGGGTAAGTAAGGTCTGTTGATTTGTAGGTGGCAACAAGGAAAGGGAGATCTACTTGGAGTACGGTTGTGTACTTGGTGTACTGGCAGCGTTGTTACTGACTAGTGGAGGTGAACACCAACTCTGTATTAGAGTTGATTGTTGGGACCGTAAGAGAGAGAGGGAAGAAGTCATTGAGGTGTGGCAAGCTTTTGAGGTGGAAGAAGAAGTGGCATCTTCTTTATTGTATTTTCTTCTGAGTGATTATTAATACAATTGTGTATTGTCTCTCATACCCTGTGTTGTTTCATATTTCTAGTTACTTATTCATTCTGATTAAATTTTGTGTTTAGTTGCTAATACAAGAGGTAATCATATATACTCTTATTGGTGGAGTAGGATCCTGACAGGTTCATCAAATATGGGCTCATCAAAGCTTATAAGTAGGCCATGGTGGTAAAATATTGGTTGGTAAAAGGTAGGTTCATTAAAGATGGGATTGTCAAAGGTTGTTTGGTTGAAGATGTGTTCTTCAAAAATTGGAGGTAGGTCATGACCTTGATTTGGAAGTGGAGTAGTTTCATCATGGTTTGAAAAGGGATCTTGGCATATCCATAGTTACTTATTTCTAGATGTAGATATATTTGGCCCTTGAGTAACTGGGATTCATTTGAGTGGTGATGGTAGGAATAATTATATTTTTGTAGATCAAACACTAGATAGGTGTCATTAAAATTATTATTAGGGTGTAAATTATGTGATTGTGGATCATAAAAATTATTGATTGATTTTCGGATTGATCCATGATTGATTTTAGCATTGGTGATTGTTGAGTTTTTAATAATGTTGAGTAAAGTGATTAGTATGGGATGATTGATGGTTAGAAGATTATTTTTTAGACTTTTACTTGGATTAGATTTTTTTGATAATGTCAGGTTAAATTGGTTTTGGTAGCTTATGGGTTTTATTGGTAGGATACAATTTATGGTTAGATGATTTAGAATTAATTTTGATAATTGATTGATCAATGAATTTTTTATTTGGGTTATAATTTCAATGGGGGTAGGTGAAAATGAAGTTTTGGTGGTATAAAGGCCTATTGGGTATGTGACACTTAATGGTTAGGTGATTGATTTTTGTACCTTTATGTTGGCTATCCTAGCCACCCATGGTCCATAAGACACTTGAACACATAGAGATGGGTTTTATTTTCAAAACTTAGTTTAATATGAGATCCGTGTAAGCACATTACTAGTGTCTATTATGGCCTAGAATCAGGTATGTCCAAGATGGATGCCTATCAATGTAAGATATTGTTAAAGGTCTTGCATAGGTTCATGTTTGAGTTAGAGTCTTTTGAATGTTCTTTAATGATAAATATGTCTAAATAAGGGATTATAATAATTTTTCAAGTCATGAAAGAAGTGTTGAAGTATTATAAAAATATTCATTACAACATTTTATAAACCTGATCACCACTTCCCAATGCATTATAAGGTCATAAACAAAGCAAAATCCCCAAAAGTACATTTGAGGGTATAAAGGTCTAAATGTAATATTTAAATCCATTAAATTAAATATTAAGAGAGTGAAGATTTATTAAATATTTTAAATGGTTATAACTTTCATGGAAAACTCATCCATAACCCCTCCCATTTGTACCACTAGTTAAAAAGGCATTAAAGTTAATTATTTCCCTCCATTCTTGCCTTTTGGTGACCTTGAACTCCCTCAACATGGAAGAGTGCACTTGAATATCATATAAATGTTATCCATCTCAAGAATTTTTAAGGATATTTCATTATTTCAAGACTATTTTTTAGGTTTGATGAATAAGACTTCAAAGACAAACCACCAGATTTAAAATTTTACCATGTTTTAAAAGCTTAGAGATTCAAGGATGAAATTTTATTCATGTTTTATAGGTTTATTCATAGTCCCAAGGAGGATAACACCATGGTTTTGGAGAGTATATGGTCTCATAGCCTCATATGTAGAATATCCAAATAAGAAAGGTACATCCATGGAAGAAATGGTAGGTTTCAATTGAAATCCCAAGAAGATAGGCCATGAAAATGAATTCTAGACCTAGTGAATGTCAAGTTTTGGCCTTGAAGGCATAATTTCAAGGGTTTTAGAGAATATCTATGTATTGAAAAAAGATAAAACATATCCTATAAACACCTATAAAATGTATCAAACCTCTTTAATTTCATTTTAATCCAAACTAGGCATAAAATCTTCTAAATGTGAAGGTTTTCAAGAGATTGTAGGTTTTGGAAAGGTTTTCTTAGGAGTTTCATAGATGTATGGGTCTTCACAAATCTCAAAATGAGGACATCAAGGTCCCTCTCTCCACTCTTAGACCATCAAAGGCCTTTAAATATGGAAACCATGCCTATGGACCTAAAAATAGGACAAAATTGAACATAAACCTCCTTCATAAACACTTATAAGCAGTTTCTAAGGATGTGTCATCTTTACTCAGGAGTTACATGGATTTATATGGCCACTGGAGAATAAGAAGGAATTATTGAATAACCCTTTCTAAGTGTTTATAGTCACATTGAATTAGATAAGGTTATGAATCATTTATAAGAAGTCAAAACAACCTATAAATAAGCTTGATATAGGCACGATTCATGGTTTTATCTCATTTATTTTATTGCATGGAAAAGGATGGTTTATGGAGGATGTTAGGTGGTATATTGGGTTCCATATTGATGAATCAAACTTTATTAAGGATCTTTTAGGAATTTATATCCCTCCTCTTGGGTATGATAAAGCTCCACTCATTTGGAGACTTGTAATGCAGGATTAAACCTTAGACTATTACTAAAATAATGAATTTACCTCTCTTTAATTATTTTTCACTGTGTATTTTAGAAGTTCAATTTCCTATTTTTTTATTTAGTCTCTTTTCATATTTTTAGATCAATCTTAAATGTTCATTAGTCTCTTTTGGATCATTTTTAAGGAAATTGTAGACAATACATCCCTTATGCAAGTTGTTCCTTTCATTATACCATGTTGTAGTAAGTTTATGAGAGTGTGCAGATAAATAATTATTTTAAAAGTTCTTATTGTGTTTTTAGAGTGAGTGGAAGATATACTCAAACTTTGTGCATCACCTTATTTTCAGTTTTCATCTTCTTTCTTCTCCCCTTTGATGACAAAAACATAGTTGTAGAGTAGATTAGGCTTTGTTAGTATATGTTTTAGGGATGTAAACTGATATTAAATCATGCACACTATAGTTTGATAAGGAGATATAATTATCTATATATTCACTCTTATTAAAGGTCACCTATATCTTAGGAGTGTTTCTATTGTATTTATTGAAGTAGGACTCAAGACCTGATAGGCTACATTTTAACATGGCAATAATTTCTAACATGCCTGGTGGGATAACTCATATGGAATTAGAAGGATTAAATTGAGGATTTGGTTATATCCTTAAAAAGTTGAATAAAATTTAATACATTTTAAATTCACTTGTAAACTCCAACCATTATTGGTTTCAGATTAATTCTTCAATTTAATGCCAAAAGAGACAAGGAATTTTAAAAAAGGTACTAACTTTGAACTTTAAAAAAGGTTCTATTAAACCTTCTCCAAGAGAATAATAAACATCTCCATTTAGTATATTCCCAAGGCCAAGAGAGAGGTTGAATCAACTTCATCATATGATAACCCAAATGAACTAGCTTATTGTGGCCTCCAATGAAGGAAACCCATTATCACTTTAATATTATGATGACATACATGTTACAACCTTAAATATCATACAATAATTAACTATGAAGATACTATAAAACCTATTGATTGCATCGAGGATGTTCCAAACATTTGTTCAGTTCACCATGTCACTAAAGACAACATAGTTATGAGGCTTCTAACTAAATCCTTGAAGGGGAGAGCTCTCCAATGGTATATATTTATAAAACTAGGTTCAATACAAAATTATAATGAGTTTTGATACATGTTGTGCTATCAATTTGAGGATAAGAGTGACCACCTCTCACTCATGGATCAACTAGCCACCATCATGAGAGCTCCACATGAGTTCATGGTGGATTACAATGTCAAATTTTAGAAAAGATGGAATAGAATTCCATAGCTATTAAAACATACCCATAAAATTTATTTATTGTATTATTTGATAAATATAAATAATGATATAGCAATGACGATTCAATCTATAGTGGTTATAACCCTTCTCAGTGCTTATGATATTTCCATTAGGGCTAAAAATTACCTCATATAGGCTATGAAAGCTGCTCCAAGGCCTCCTTTGCCATTTTTTATAGAATTAACACCATATACACAACCTATAAAACTTGAAATTACACCTAATCATCTTACTCTAGGACCAATCCTAGTAGAAAACAACCCACAAGTCACTCCTATTACCCCTCCAAATGAGCTACATGAGATAAAATCACTACTATAGATATTTGGAAATGAATTGTTTGCTTTTAAGAGGTATAAAGTGCAACATTTTAGGCCTTATCATCACTATAACTAGCCATATCATCTTCATAGGTAGAGGCAATGTGAAATCCCAAGGTCAAGTTACTCATGCTAGGATATACAATAGTCATAACTTTAATGTTGCTAGTACCTCAAAGGCAAATGTACATGTACAAAACAACTTGGTGTGGGACTATGAGTGGTGTTATCCTTAAAATTATCCCAATAATTAAAATACCTATCCAAATGGGGTACTCAATTATACCTCGATGGTGAAAAGTGTGGCATATTCCTATGGGAAATATAATGAATCAGTTGCACAAGATGAAGGAGGGTATGAACTAGCTCAATCACAATGTGAGTTTACTTTGGTGAATAAAAAATAAGGTGAATTATATGGTATTAATTATAATGAGTATTCAAATAAATGTGTAACCCCTATAGTACATAATACAAGGTTTAAAAGAATGGAAATGGAGGGATATACATCTTCCTTAATTGGTCAAGTTTTAACCCCACATTCTTCTCAAGAGGAAGCCAAAGAGAAGGGAACTATTAAACCAACCAAAACACAATAAAATCCATCTATTTATAAGTATAGTCTCAAACCATCACACATTATAAGGAGGATCTATTTGTACCAAAATTATAGTCAAAGTAAACTCAATTACCTTTCAATATTGTTAAACATATGAAGAAAACCAATCTCAATGTGACCATGTGGGAGGTTTTATCCATCGTAGCTCAAAGAGACTTATTAAAATAAGGATTAATTCATCTTGTCCAAGTAAGGTAATTATAACAATACCTATATTATTCTATGCCAACCGAAGGAGGGAGATAGTGTTCAAATTGGTAAACCCCCTCTATTTTATATCTCTCTTATCATTGGAAAAAACATTGTCATAACTGTATGATTGATTATGAATCAAGTATATTTATCAAGCCTAATAAGATAGTTGATTCACTAGGTCTAGAGTATGATCCTATCTCAAACGGATTAGTCCAATTGGATGGTTTAGTTGTTAGGACTATGGGAATCATAAAATTCCTAAATCTAACCCTACATGTTTTTCTAATTTTTTTTATTATCCAAGACATTTCAATCATTTATTTGCCTCCATATTTTTCTATATGTATATCATGTTACTTCACTACTAAGATAGATGTATATTTATGTTCTAATTAATCTCACATGTTATTTAGGACAATGTATGACACTAGAGTCACCATCAAATCTAAGCCAATCTCTAAGGATCACATTGAACCCTATTTGGTAAACCCCATGAATGTGAATTTTAATATGTTTGATTAAGGTGAAGAGGTTGTTAGTAATGAAGCCACCACTCATGTTGAAGAGGCCCCTAATTGCTTGCTTGAGTAGTGGGAAAATGAACAGTATGCATTTGATCCATATGATCGCATTAAAGAGACTGAATTGGGTACTTATACATTTTTTAAGAGATTTCCTTTTTTCTAAATATTTTCAAGGGATAAGAGGAACTTTAAGGAATGTGGCAACTATACTTTGATGGTTATAAAATAAAAAATGGGCTAGTGCAGGTACCATCTTGATTTCTACTTAAAGGGGGAAGTATATTTTCTCATACATGTTATAATTTAGATGCACCAACAATGTAAAAAAGTATGAGGCTCTTATTCAATGCCTCAAATTTGCAAAAAAGAGGGGGATAAATTTTCTTCAAGTGCTTAGGGATATTAATCTAGTGGTGAATCATATTAGAGGCCAAAGTGCATCCAAAAATGACTTATTAAAGGCCTACAAACATAGCGTATGGGACTTCATGGAAGACTTTGATTCTTTCAACATAAAATTCATGAAAATAAAAAAAAATGCTGATGTAAATATTATTACCATATTAGGATAAAAATTTGACCTTTTTAATGATGTTGTGAAAGGCTAAGAGCACCTGGTCAAGCTGATTTTTATACATATAGTTCTTATCAACAATGTTAGCTAGAAAGTGTTTGAGAATAATGCCAAAATCATCAAATTTATATAAGATGAAGCTGAGTTCTCAAATAGAAACTAGAAAAGACTCTAAGACCAATATGAGGATCAAATCATCTATTAAATGTAAATAATGTGCCTAAAGGGTTAGTTACTTTATAAATTTGGTGGGGCATGTGGTTTCTAAATATTATATAGTCATTTATATATAAATTTTGGAAGATGAAAACACTCCTTTTCAACCACTTCCATGTCTATGCGGACTTCAAATTGATTTCTAACAAGTAATGCATGATTAAACCTAAAAATCACTAAACATCCCAATTTCATGTACACATTGGATGTAAATTCCTATAATCATGTCAAGGCTTCCCTATTTTGGGTAATACCCTTTATACAATGATATCCTCTCATGGATTCATCCCAAAATAAGTTACGACTTAGTAAATTAATGTTTTTGACTAATTAAGCAGTGCACTTTAACCAAATTCTTGAAATGAACAAAAGCCTAAGAAGAATTGATTAACCAAATAAATTAAATTAAATTCTTAATTTAAAAAACATGTTGAAATAATTTATGTTGAGGCATGCCTCCATAAATGTATAATTAAATCCATCATTAAATGCATTTGGACTCCCAACCTTAACCCGAGGTTAACCACACATGGGTTAAAGTTAGTTGAAAAAAACAAGTACCATGACCATTATTAAACAAGTTTTTAGGTGCAAAGAAATTATGCCAAATTATTAAAAAAAGATTCTTAGGCAGCATATGCCAAGAGACAATTTCCAATTGAATAAGAGGAGATGCTACCCATGAAGCATTATATTGTCAAAGATCATTTCTTCACAAGCTGAGCACAGGCCTTCTCTCATGCTAATTGTAAGATAAATTCATTCTAGGAAGGTAAATGACATTTTTGTTGTCCATTTATTGATTTCTTATTTTTTTTTCATGCTCACCCTATTACTTAGAATTAGAACGCTAGTTTTCTTTGATTTATTTTCATTTATCCACTAAAAAGAGAAATTAATCATCATCTTCATAACCCTGCATTATATATCAGCATGCCTAGTGGGATCACACACCCCACATTCATTCTAGGAGCACTTTAGGACACTTCAAAATCAAGGAAAGATCATTAGTGACCTTATTTTTAGATTTTTTTTCCTAACTTTACCATGTTTTACGATGGACTCCAGAAGTGTGAATTTATCCACTATGTAAATATAGATTCAAATCTAAAAACAACAAAATCATTACTGGAATCTATGAAATTGTCATAGGAAAGTGTGAAATCATCTCTATTTTGATCCTTCTCTATAAAATTATGAATTCAAAGCTATGTTTCATGAAATAGTTGGGTATAACTATGAAACTATCCTTCACATTTTTCTCTATTTTGACTATTTTATGCATAATCATGAACTTGAATCATTTTTTAAAGAAATCATTCTTTAGTTTTTATTATTTTCTAGGTTTTTTGTATAATCATAGATTCAAAACACTTATTTATGAAATCATCCATGAGAATTATGAAATCGTCCTTTTCTATTTATATGTTTTTTCTTTGTAGGTTTTATAAATTTGAAATTAGATGATAGAGCTATGAAATTTTAGACCCTAGTTGCAAAATCATGCTTATGAAATCGTCAGACATATTTACAAAATTGTCACCCTGAACTATGAAATAAACATCTTGAAACTGAAATTATATAGTATAATTTTATATTTGTTTAGTTATATTTCCATGTTTTCCATGCAAGTTTAGCAGAGTTTCAAAATTGTTGAGTTGAGTTAAGAAACTAGTAAATGTAACTATGAAATTAGGAAAGGCTACTACTAAATCGACACAAATAGTTGTTGAATAGTTCTTGAACTATGAAATCACCATTGTAAGTTCCTAATGTTCTATTTTTTGTGAATTATAAGGACTTATAATTTCATAGTTTACTTTGATTGTGTAACTATGAAATCATTCTAGAGATAAACATTTTATGTGTTTTAAGTTACCTTCACTATCTTGGCCCAACCAAATTCTTAACAAGTTTTTTTAGGTTTTATCAAGTGAAGAAAACCAATTTTCATCCTAAAAATCACTCAATCACTTTTGAAATTTGGTGTTTTTAAAATAATTTCACACTTACATTTAGTGTTTAGAAACATTTAATAAATTTCATATTTTTCATTTCGAGATTTTAATAAGGCCTTCAAACATTTCCATTTTAGTGTTTAAAAACAATTTGATTTCACACTTTCAATTTCACATTTTCATTTTTAACATTATTTAGTGAAGTCATGCATATGTTCTCCCCTACTTAGCATGACTTAGAAATATGACTAAGCTACTTATTCATTTTAGCCCAGATTTTAAGTCATGTATGCTCTCCACTCATTTTATTAAACATGGGTGACTCAAAATTGATTTTCTCCCTTTTTTAGTTTTGTCTTAGAGAGTGGGAGTTCATCACCTTATCTCAAGTTCTTTATGGTGTGTTAACCTAGGGTTTCATCTCCAAACATCGCACCAACCCTGATTTTCTAGTGGGGGATAAAAATTGAGTGTAATATTAGATGGGATAGTGGTTGAGTGGTTAACTTGATGAGATTAATAGGTCCTCAGAGAATACACAATCTACACATTGTACTTTACTAAGAAATCAATGGATGAAGTGGTTACAAAAGGGACAAGACCCTTTCATAATAATCTAGACATTTTGTCATCCATTTGATAGATATTTTATTGTGCCTAAATGTTTTTTGGCACTTGTGGACCTTCTATAAGACTAATGCAAAAAAATTAGATTAATAGACCCCACTTACTACAAATTATTTTACCAATGCCGATTTGATTTTGTGTTCTAAGTTCTATGTCACATACAAGTTATTAAGAGATAGAGAGGGAATAAAAACTCTATCTTGATGAGCTTTTATTTATTGGATTAACATTTAATTCCTATCAAGAATTGGTATATCGGTAAAATTTTGGTCGATATCATGCAAACCTTGTGTTAGTTATTGAGATAAAATCATGCTTGTGTGCTTCTTATTTTTTGTGATTGAGATCCAAAACCATTTGTGCAAGCAAACAAGTCTGATGCAAAAACACTTGATACGTGCACATTTACACCAAAAAGTGTTATGCTTCCAATATTTAGTGAAACATTTACCTTAGTCCAAAGACTTGAAAAATCATTTGTGACTTAATTTCTAAAAGATGTTTTTATGATGTCTATGTTGGCCTAGACCATTTCTCATTTAAAATATAAGTCTCTCAAACCAATTTCAAAAATCATCTTTTAAATTTCAAATCTAAAGACAATTAGTTTACGCTTGAGTCTTGACTATAATTTGGGCTTGAGTTGTTCACTTTTTATGCTTATATTGTGTAACTTGGATAAATTTTCAATTTGGTTTAAGATCTTTACCTAGACCAAATTCATATCATCCATTTCAAAATATGAGTTCCCTTTTAGACTGAGACCAATGTTTTTCCTTGTTTCCAAGTTTCACATAAACCAAGTGTGCCTTTTGTTTCATGCCAAGATCCTTATACTTAAGAGTAGATTCAAGTTCATTATTAGACCAATTTTTTTCTAGACCACTTCCATGTGCCTAGACCAAGACCTAATTTGTTATCTATTTAGTTTCAAGATCTCATGTACCTAGACCAAGACCTAGTTTGTTTTTCATTTAGTTTCAATATCTCATGTGCCTAGATGTAGACCGAGTTTTTTTTTTTTTTTTTTTTTTCAATATTTCATGTGCTTATACCAATATCTAGTTTTTTTTCCATTCAGTTTAGAAATCTCATGTGCCTAGACCAAGACCTAGTTTGTTTTCCATTAGTTTAAAAATATCATGTGCCTATACAAAGTTCAAATTTTTGTTCTAAGAGTTAAGATTCACTTAGACATTTTCCAAGACTAAATCCAAATTTTTTTTTTTTTAACATTTTATTCCAAATACCTAGAGTGTTTTCATGATAAGTTTTAAACCAAGTTGTGGTTTTTAGTTTTTTAGGGAGAGATCATTTTAAACCAAGTTATGAAATTTTGAAACATTAGACCAACCTTCCCAAGGAAAGAAACATGGATTTAACCATGCCTCGATATAAAAATAGTGGAGATATGTATAATATTTATTATGATAACATTGTTATAAGTGACCCCTTTTACTATGAGCCATATGGTGATAACATAGCATACGAGATAGATATGTATCCCACATATGAATCCACTGACATAGGGTAGGGGAAAGACTAACTCCAAGAGTACCTGACAAATACACCTAATTATCTAGGGTAGTAATAATTCCCATTTATATAATACCTTACCAACATGATGCCTATAATGCAAATGGTTTAACAAAAATAACCATATTATGTGAACACATCGTCTAGTGCTAGTTACGATCCATACTTTTTTTATTCTAATATTTTATAGAATAAAGATGAGATTATTTTTTGAGTGGTGAAAGTAGGTGAAAAATTATCATAATATTTACCATAGGAAAGTCTACCTTCCCTATTTATGGCACCTATTCATACACCTCTTGTTCAAACATTTGATCAGGTCTGTACTAGTCAAACTCAAGCCCTTGTACCAAAACCTAACTAGGAACTTATTACATTTGCTAAGGGAAAATGTCAAAGTGATGAACAATTTGCATAAGTGAAATAGGCATACTAAACCTACCTTAACTTAGTAAGAAACTTTAATGCCATGACTATTTTAAACATGCCATTTATAGAGTTAGTTACATCAAGTACACTACAAACTAGTTTGATAAGCCCTTTCAATGTGAACATAGATATGTTTGTTTAAACCATGTTTCTTATAGATATGTTCAATTTTACTCTAAATGAAGAATAATTAGTGGCTTATTTAGGGATCCCATTTCAAAATGTGGCAAATAACACATAGGTATTCCCTAATCTGCACTAAGTAAAGTCCACTATATAAAGGAACCTCCCACCAAACAATTCACAATAGATCCCTCCTTCAATTACATCAACAATCTTGAAATAATAGGGGGTAGGTGCATCTAGTTTTCAACTTTAAAATATGAATACCACTCCATAACCATCTACATCCTTAGATATACATCAAGGAATAAGAAGTCAACTACCATTGAGTACCCACCACATCAAGTGGTAATAAATGTTTCACCTCAATAGGTGAAAACTAATACCCTAACATAGTAGGTGATAAGAAACACTCCACATAAAATGGTTCAGGTCCAGCATACTACCAAAACAAGTGGTAAATCAACCACCTCAAATGTTATCTAATCACCAATGTCTTGTGGCTAGCCAACAATAAGTGCCTAACCCACAATAAATCCAAAACCAAAAATAGGTTTTCAACAAAAAATAAGTGCCTAACCTAAAAAATATATATAGTAGTAAAGATTTAAATCATACCCAAGACACACCTTATCCACAACATGTTCCTAATACATAGTAAGTTTTGTAACAAACCTTCAACTAACAACATGTGCAACAAGGTTTGACTAGCCATTATCATGTTCCCTTCCAAACCCACCACATGAAATTCATTCCTCAACACCCAACACCTCTATTTATTCCATAGTTCCCTCTAAATAAAATATGTATTACCAATCCTAAACCTAATGTTTACTAATAATAACTACCATTATAGCAATATAACTCTAACCAATGAATGCATATTCCTAGTTCGATGACCAAAAAAATAAACATTCCTTAATATTCCATTCCTCCATTGTACCTTGATCAAGGTAAATCACCTTGGGATACCCAACCCCAACCCCAATCACCCATACCATCTACATTCCTAGCCCAAGAATTATAATAGGTGAAGGATGTAATTTTATCTCTTTAGATGGGAAAGCAGGGGATGAAGCTCAGATTAAACAAAATATGTTCATACCCTTTCAATATGGACTACCTTTTAATACCATTTCTATTGGGTTCTAATCCACCAAAGTTTAAAAAATACAAAGGCAAAGGTGACCTAAAGGAAAATATGAAGGAATTATATATTAGTTGCCAATGGGTGGCCTTTAGCAATATCTATTTACTTCTCCTCTTTTAGTACAGTCTAGTTATATAGGCCTTGGAGTGGCTTCTCCAAATTTTAAATAAATTTGTGCTTGACTTTGATGACCTCTCATAAAATTTTGTGGAACACTTCTCTTATAATCTCAAACATGAGATTATTATGGTTGATTTAGGCCAAGTGTAGTAAAGGAGTGGTGGGATTTTCTTGAGCTACCTATAGTGACGGATGGCACTTTGTTAGGTTGTGGAGCTAAAAGCTTCACCAGGATGTAAACAAGAGGAGTTGCTAAAGTGTCATAGCAACCGGCATCAGTCAGGACAACTGACATCGGTCAAGGGTGGATAAGAAGCTGCTAACATCGGTCAGGGATCAGCCAATGTCGATCACCTCTAGACAGATAATGACCGATGTTGGTTGCCTGTGCGGTTCCAAAACTATGAGTTGATGAACTGTTAGTTTAACGAACCAGTTGTTTGCATGTAAAAGACTATTTTTGGTCTTGAGTTACATGTCTAATTATTGTAATTAGAGTCTAATTATTATATGCATGAGATCTATATAATAGACTCATGGGCTGTATTGTAAAGTGTACTAGAGTGAGAGAGCAAAGATTAGCTCCTTCAGAAGAGAGAGAGCAAGAGTGCTAGATAGCCATTGTGCTTGTAGAGAGAGCAAGAGTAGCTCCTCCTAGTTCTAAAGGGGTGTTGAGTGTGTATGATCAGGTAGAGTTGTAGGTTGTGCAAGTTCTAGTAGAAGATCCATTAGGGTACTGGTTAAAGAATCATAAGGACTTGGTGAGGCAACGACAAGGGTTCTTCAGGGTGTAGAGACATCTACATGGTAAGTAAGGTCTGGTGATTTGCAAGTTGATGCAAGAGCAGGGAGATATACTTAGACTATGGATGTGTACTTGGTGTACTGGCAGTGTTGTTACTGACTGGTGGAGGTGAACAACAACTCTATGTTTGAGTTGATTGTTGTGACTGTAATTGAGAGAGTGAACTGTTGAAGGAGAATTACTATTGAGCACTAGAAGTGTGGGAGCTCTAGAGGTGTGGGAAGAAGAAGTGTGGCATCTTCTTTATTGTATTTCCTTCTAGATAAGTATTAATACAATTGGGTATTGTCTCTCATATTCCATGTTGTTTCTAAATTTTCTAGTTACTTATTTATTCTGGTTAAATTCTGCATTTAGTTGCTTGTACAAGGTAATCATGTGTGCTCTTAGTGGAGCATTAAAATCCTGAGAATTGGTATCAAAGCTTTGTGAGCCTAGGTCCTATCAAGTGGTATCAGAGTGAGGTTATAGGTTCATCAGAGTGTGGTCAAGTACACTAATAGGTGGTCAGAGCGTGTTAAGTGTTTTGTTGATTACAGGTCACTCTCAGGGGTTTCAGATTGAGTGGGAGTATAGCAATGGCAGAAGAAAGTAAGCTACGAATGGAGAAACTGAATAGCATGAATGGTCAATTATAGTTTGATGGAAAGCAAGAGCAGGGAAAGAAAGATTTTTGGTTGGTAGAAGATTAGCATGAAGGAAATGAAGAAGCAGATGTTGCAGGTGTTGTTGCACAGGATGCTCTAGATAAAGTAGAATCTTGGTCTATAGATTTTGTTGCCTCTTTCCATGCAACTTGAAATAGAACATCTTTTCATGAGTATGTCCAGGGAGACTTTGGAGAGATTTATTTAGGGGTTGGTGAGCCTTGTCACATGGTTGGCAAAGGGGAAGTGAAGCTGAAATTATAGACAGGTAACACATGGGTGTTGAATGAGGTCATGTAGGTACCAGTCTTGGAGATGAGTCTAATTTCTTTAAGAAAGTTGGGTGATGAGAGATGCATAATAAATCTCACAGTGGATGCACTTGAATTAGATAGTGGTAAGAAAGTAGGTATCCTTTATCTATCTACTTATATTATTGATTCACTTTTTGTTGTAGAGATGTGGCTTTGTAGGCTTGGTCACATGTGTAAGAAAGGAATGCATGTTCTTAAGCAAAAGATAGATGTTTTTGATAAACTTAAGAACTGAAAAGCCTTGGTGTTCATGGAGGAGATGATGGATAGAGATCAGCTGAGGGGACTAAATTATTCTGAGTAGGGTTGTGTTAATTTGGACAGGGTTTTGGTCCAAGGTGAGCTCGCGGGTAAAAAGTCATCACTCACAAGAGAACACAGTTACTGGTGTTAGTCAGGAGAAACTGACGTGAAACAGACAGGTACCGACATCGGTCATATGTAGATCAGTAGAGTCGATGGTGTTGGCCAGGTGGAGACCGATGTCGGCTAGTAGGAACTGATGTCAGTAGATGGGTCAGTCATAAGGAACCAACATCAGTTGGGTGCATACTTGGAGATAGCTGAGATCGATCACCAGAATGGATGTTGGGTAGACAACAAGCTATCAAGGAGTCTCAAATGCCCATGTGGAGGACTGAAAGGGTAAGTAAGCCTTATATTCATTGTTCAACTTCTTTATACTACTTGTTGCTCACTGATGGTCAAGAACTCGAAAGACATGAAGAGGCAATGCAGGTAGAATCCAAGAAATAGTGGGAGCATGGCATGAATTCTTTGGAAGAGAACCAAGCAGGAGTTTTGGTAGAGTTTCTAGCTAGGATAAAAGCACTGATAGATGAATGGATTCCTATGTTAGAGAAGAGAGTGGATGGATACGTGAGATGGAAGGCTAGGGTATATGGTTTTGAGCAAGCTGAAGGACAATGGAGGTATGAAAGGTGTATGACAAAGCATGGCTTTAGTCAAGGTCAATGTTCTCATTATGTTTTCTTTACCAAGTTGGATGATGATTGCAACATTATCCTATTACTATATGGTGTGTGGTTGGTTGTTGCAGGGTTACACATGCAGGGAGTTTTTGAGCTAAAGGTAAAGTTAGTTTAGAGGTATGTCATGAAGAATTTGGGAGCAGCAAAATTATTTGGCATGAGAGACATGGAAGATCATAGGTTGATTTTGTCTCCAATGGGAGCTGATGTGAAGAAGGTGTTGGCAGGGTTCAATACGCAGGATGCAGAACCAGTAATCACACCAAGGGCTAGATAGTTCAAGCTGAGCTTAGAATAGTGTTCAAAATCACATGAGGTTTGGTGTAGACCTGAGTTTTCCCAAGTAGTGGGAGTTGTCAGAGAGTTTGGAGCCAATTCAGGGAAGGTGGATTCTCAGGTATCTGAGAGGGACTAGCAGCAAGTTAACATGTTATGCAGGGTCAAGGTCTTCACTACATGGAGTTGTAGGTTTGGATGTGGCAGGTTACTTGGTGATAGGAGGTGCACCATAGGTTGTGTGGTGGTTGGTCTTCAAGATTGAACTTGAAGAGGGATACAAGCCAGGAAATGAATTAGATAAAGGTACAAGTATAGGTACAAGTGCAGCTATTTATCTCCAAGTGGGAGATTGTTAGGTTATGGAGCTAAAAGCTTCACCAAGATGCAAACAAGAGTTGCTGAAGTGTCACAGTAACTGGCATCAGTCAAGACAACTGACGTCAATCAGAGGTGGATAGGAAGCTACTGACATCAGTCAGGGATCGGGCAACGTTGATCACCTCCAGATAGATAGCGACTGACGTCAGTCACCTATGCAGTTCCAGAACTGTGAGTTGATGAACTGTTAGTTTAACGAACCAGTTGTTTGCATGTAAAAGACTATTTTTGGTCTTGAGTTGCATGTCTAATTATTGTATTTAGGGTCTAATTATTATATGCATGAGATATATATAATAGACTCATGGGCTATATTTTAAAGTGTACTAGAGTGAGAGAGCAAAGATTAGCTCCTTCAGAAGAGAGAGAGTAAGAGTGATAGATAACCATTGTGCTTGTAGAGAGAGAAAGAGTAGCTCCTCCTAGTTCTAAAGGGGTGCTGAGTGTGTCTGATCAGGTAGAGTTGCAAGTTGTGCAAGTTTTGGTAGAAGATCCACTGGGGCACTGGTTGAAGAATCATAAGGACTTGGTGAGGCAAGGACAAGGGTTCTTCAGGGTGTAGAGACATCTACATGGTAAGTAAGGTCTGGTGATTTGTAGGTTGATGCAAGAGCAGGGAGATCTACTTGGAGTACGATTGTGTACTTGGTGTATTGGCAGCGTTGTTACTGACTGGTGGAGGTGAACAACAACTCTATGTTTGAGTTTATTGTTGTGACCGTAATTGAGAGAGTGAACTGTTGAAGGAGAATTACTGGTGAGCCCTAGAAGTGTGGGAGCTCTAGAGGTGTGGGAAGAAGAAGTGTGGCATATTCTTTATTGTATTTCCTTCTGGATAAGTATTAATACAATTGGGTATTGTCTCTCATATTCTGTGTTGTTTCTGAATTTTCTAGTTACTTGTTCATTCTAGTTAAATTCTGCATTTAGTTGCTTGTACAAGGTAATCATGTGTGCTCTTAGTGGAGCATTAGGATCCTGACAATTGGTATCAGAGCTTTGTGAGCCTAGGTCCTATCATACTTGTTATCTATTTCACCCATAATTTACTAGATAAATAGTTGGTAGTGGTGTTTACCCATAATTTTAAAATTTATATATCCTAACACTTGGAGCTCCAATGTGCCCACATGTTTGAATAGATTATCGATAAAGGCCTAAAATTTGAGAAATCCCCTATCAATAAAGGGGTAATCAAGTTGTACACTCATAAATAGAGATAAAACCAATATCAAGGCACAAACTAGAGTCAAATGCCAATGTATATTCAAGCTCATATGCTGACCTAAGCTATTAATTTTGAGAATCCTAAGGTTTATAACCATAATAAGAATGTTGTGGGTAATAGAGTTACTAAATCATGTCATTTACAAATGGTTTAAACACTAACTATGTAATTAATGCCACTTATGTAGTTTAATCTAATGATGCAGACACTTATGACTCCTTTGCAAATTCTTCAACCAAGAATAATACCACCTATAAATATATTTTTCAATGATCTGGGAGAGCCCATTGAATTAGTGTATCAAAAGCTAGTTTCCACCAATTTGATTAGTTGGCCCATTCCAAAGCCATTTCCTGAGGGTGTTATTTTACCTGATTGGTATAAATAGCATGAGTTTTGTGATTATCATAGAGTTAAAAGGCATTCCATATGTTGGTGTGTTAAATTAAGGCACCTCATATATAATATGCATGAAAATGGAGAAATGGAGTTAGTCAACATGGACTTACTTCTAATAAAAACCAAAAAAATTATCAAAACCATTTTCCATAACATAATGTCAATAATTAAAATCAACAACAACATTTACCACCACCAACACAACAACAATAGTAAAAATGATGGTAACCACAACCATAGAATGGTAGGAACCAATGTCAGAATGACCTATCTAACCAAGGGGATTATCATGCCATTGCACATGACTATAAAAAATTTGTAGGACATATCATGGGTAGTCATAGCCACTATTACCATTAATCCTAGACCAATAACTAATTACCCACTGTCAATACCAAATCATACTCAACCTCCTCTTTATGCTAGTAATCCTCCAGTGGTCTATGTTAGCAACTAGGCTTACCAATACCCAAGAGTTATCCTCTCAGGCCCTTCTCCCTCTCTTTTTGGTTATAATGGTCCATTACCTAATCTATATTGTGTAATCGTAACTCAAAAAACTAAAATTACCATTATATGTCCTTAATCTTCTACCAATGAGCCTATCCAAACACCCATGCCATCTAGAAGTAAACCAATTACCAATGCTAATGAGAAAATGTATGATATTATGGATCAATTACAAAAAACACCTGAATAAATTTATATCTTATATTTTTTTTATACTTCCACTATCCATAAAAACATCCTTACTAAACTTATATCTTATATTTTTTTTATACTTCCACTATCCATAAAAACATCCTTACTAAACTTTTGAGCCAATCCTAAGTGTTAAATGACATTAATCTAGAAAAAATCAAAGCTTTCATAGGACACTTAGCTCATAGACAATAATTTACCTTTGACCAAAGTGAAATTTCATCCCTTGACACTCTCCATAATAAATCATTACATATTGAAGTTGTCATAGCCTAGAACAAGGTTAAATGTATCCTCATAGACAATGGATCAGGCCTCAACATTATGTCTCTAAGGTTAGTCAAGCATCTTGGATACATTGTAGATGACTTTTAGCTAGAGACCATTACTATCAAGGCCAAATATAATGAAGAAATGGTGTCAAAGGGAATAATGTATTTACCATTAGTCATTGGACCCTTGACCAACTACACACTTTGTCATGTTTTAGATCTAGATTTATAATATAACTTGCTTATGGGCTAACCATGTATACATGAGATCTAGGCAATACCTTGCACATTGCACCAATCTATCAAATTCCCCCATTATAGGATGGAAGTGATTCATTTTATAGCCTTACAACCATATTAGCTTTGAAGGCATTTATAAGATAAATATAAGAGCTATAATTATCACTTCGATCTAGACCCTAAACCAAAGAAAGACAAAGATATACTAGTTGAATTTCTAGAATCTATTTATATAAACCTAGATAGTTGTGCATCCACTTCATCTTTACCCCCTCCTGAGATAGCCAATCATTTTACCTTTTTTAACACAAAAGTCTAGGTAAATACCTTATGCATAATGTGTTCCACATAGCCAATCTTCCATATGCCCCTAAATCTTATGGAAGACCCAAATCTAAGGCCATTCACAAAAAGAGTTTAATGCCCAAGATCCTATTATTTTCACACTTGCCACTAGCCAAAAATAATACTCACTTGATGAGGATGATTCTTGGATCTATAGTGATGATTTACCTAATTTTTACCAAAGTAAAAAATAACCCATCCCTAATCGGATCATGGATAATAAAGCCTATGAGGGTATAGGTCCAAGGGTAAATCAACAAGGCACTCTTGAGGATATCTCTATGAAAAAATGCAAAAGAACTTATGGTATTGGATTTAAACCACCTAAGGGTGACCCCGCATATCTTATCTATGTTCCTACACTAATGACTAGTGATTATAGCAACATATAGTCTAATTATAGTATATACAAAGACTTAGCCAATACCAACCTATTTAACCCATATGTTGTATGTACCATTACACCTATCATTTATCCTTCCCCAATTTTTATTCATCACCCCTAACTCATAGACTAGGAATAACAAGAATCTATAGTATCACTCGATGAGTTTGAAAATGATGAGGTTATTTGAAACTTCATGGGCCTAAGAGATAATATTACTCTATGAGATCATAAGTAAGGTTTTTATATCACATTGGATATTTATGCCTATTTTATAGAGTGGGTGAGCTTATTTGGCCAAAAAATAAATTTAAACATTTAGGTACTGAAGTGAAAACCTCTTTGAGGTGATTTTAGGCCAGGGTAATAGTAAATAAAAAGGCTAGTCTCTTAGTGAAAATCTATTTTAGGTACCATTAGATGGTGATGTTCACCTCTCCTTGAATTAATCTCATAATTACACCAATACCATGATCATATTTGGGTTAGATATCAGTATAGAAGAGAATCAATCCTTTGAACAAATTGTTCAAGAGTGTATATAAGTGTTTATTACATAGCCTTTGCCACCATTTGGTGATTCTGAATCATGATGTCTGAGTGAGATTGATGAACTAGTTAGACTAGAGGATTATGATTTTACTAATTATTTTAATTCATTACCAACTCTCCTTGAATATGTTTCTACATTCCTTATGGAGAAAACTTCCAAAGTTAATATTGGAACACTAGACAATCCAAAGTGGCTAAAATTAGGTGTGTCTCTCATCAAGGAGGGACATGAAGTTATTATTTATCTCCTTAGGGATTTCATTGATATTTTTGCATGGGATTATTTTGATATGTTAGGTTTATATCCTTATTTCATTATACATCATATTTTATTACATCCTGATGTAAGGCCAATTAAATATAAGCTAAGGAAAATGTATCCTCATATTGTTGTATTAGTCAAGAAAGAACTAAAAAATCTCCTAGAGTTAAGATGAATTCATTCTATTGACTATTCTAAGTGGATATAAAATATTTACATGATTTTGGAATATAAATTTGGGTATGAGATGCTTTATCTCATGATGGTTTTTCAAGGTATAAGCAAATATAGATCATGTCACAAAACTAACACAAGACAACATTCACCTCTCCCTAGGGAACATTTTGTTATCAAGTAATGCCTTTCAGCCTCAAGAAAGCCAGTGCCACATAGCAACATGTAATGGATATAATTTTTCATGATGTGATGCATGATATTATTGAGTATTATGTGTATGGTATTCTAGGAAAATCTAAGACCAGAGTAGGGCATCTAGAGGTGTTGCATAGAATATTTGGATGCCTCTGTGAGTACAAAGTAAGACTTAACCCTAAAAATTGAATATTTGGTGTCACTTCAATAAAATTAATAGGTTTCATTATATCTCATAGGGAAATTTAAGTTGATCTATTCAAGATTAATGACATTATCTATATGTTGCTTCTGACTAATTTGAATCAGCTTCATAGTTTGTGGGGTGAGATATAGTCAATCAAGTGCTCCATTTCTCAACTGGATGATAAATGGCATCCATTTTCCCACTTTTTTAAAAAGGGGACCAAATTTTCATGGAATACTAATTATCATAAGTATTTTTAACACTTGAAGGAGTACTTACCCAATCCACCTATTTTATGACTACCTATGTTATAAAAACCATTACTATTATATTTATCTGTAACTGAAAATGCCCTTAGGGCACTTTTGGCCCAACATGATGAGTAGGTAAAAGATCATGTTGTATATTATTTGAGAAAGACATTGGTATCTTATGATCATAATTATATGTTGATAGATAAATATTATTTATCCATGGTATTTGTAGCCTAGAATTTACATCACTATATGCTTAACAATAAGAATATCATCATATCCAATGTATATCTACTTAAGTATCTACTCTCAAAAATATCTTTGCAAGGATACATGGATAAATTTATCATGATTTTAATTGAATTTCATATTGATTATGTTAATCATAAGGCCATGAAGGGGCATGTAGTTATAGACTAGCTTGTCAAAACTCCTATTTCTGACACTCAACCACTCAGTTTTGAGTTTCCAAATGAGTCCATCATAATTGTATAAAAATCACCCCCTAAATAACAAAAATATACAATTTATTTTTATGGTTCCCTGACATCTCTTGGATCATGAGTGGGACTTATATTCATAACACCATAATGGGACCTTATTCCCAAGTCCTTTCATATTAGTTTTCCTTATACCAATAACATGGTTGAATATGAAGCACTCATTTAAATACTTCATGTATTGATAAATTATAATATCTAACATTAATTGGTTCATGTATATTTTCATCTTATCATCAATTATGTTATAAACCAATTTAAAACCAAGGATGAGAAAATTGTGGCTTATAAAAACATGGTAGACACTCTCAAACAACAAATTACTTACTTTTAGTTTGAGCAAATATCTTGGGCCAATAATAAAATAATATATGCCATGGTCATGATTGGTTTTATGATTCAGATCATAAAAAAAGATAGATATTATCAATTCTTTGTTAAAAATATTCTATCACCATCCCATGAACCTTCGACCATTAAGATGATTTGTGATATTGTTTGTCCTAATTCTTCTTGGTATGTTGAACTATATGACTACTTTCATGACCAGACCATACCACCTAACCTTTATCATAAAAATATAAAAGCCTTCATCCATCAATCCTCTCATTACACATTAATTGGACCCACACTTTATCATAGAATATTTGATGGAACTCCACTTTATTGTTTAACCTTGGTAGAATCTAGATTAGCATTTAGGGAAGTTCAATAAGTGGTTTGTAGGGCCCACACCAATGGGGCCATATTTTTCAATATTTTAATGTATACTAGTTATTATTGGCCAACCATGGATTTTGATGCCACTACATATGTTAAAATGTGTGTACAATGTTAGAATCATGTTAATTTCATACATGCTCTAGTTCAAACACTCAAATGACTGACCATGTCATGCCCATTTTTAACATGAAGACTCAACCTCATAGTAAATATTAACCCTACCTCTTTATATGGACCTAAACACATCCTTACCACCATATAATACTTCACTAAGTGGGTGGAATTCATTCCCCTAATTTACATGACTAGAAAATGTATATCCAAGTTCATTTTCAATTACCTCATTTATCATTATGGTATTTTCTCTAATATTATATCTAAAAATGGTTATTCATTCAAAATAAATACATAATATCCCTTCATGATGAATATAATATTACCCAACATTTCATTCCATCCTTCATGCAAGGTAATGGCCAAGTAGATCCATATAATAAGACCATTGTCAAGATCCTAAAGAAGATCTTCAATAATGTTGGCCATGATTGGCACTCACAATTTTTCATTACATTTTGGGCTTACCAAACTAATTTTTGCACCTAACAAGAGCCACACCATATTCCCTAGTTTATGATACTGAGGTCATCCTTCCTATCGATGTCAATTTTCCTTCTCTCCACATTTTATTGAAGCATATCCTTGATGATGAGTATTACAGAGTAGCTTATTTACAAAATATAGAATTATTGGATTAAAAATGAATGGAAGCCTTGAATATCCTTCAAACATATCAAAATTGGTTACATGGTCGATGTAATAGGTGAATATGACATAAATAGTTTGAGCTTAGTGATCTTGAAATTAAAGAAAACTAGAAAAACATCGATGTCAAAATCAAGAAAAAGGCAAGTTTAAGCCTAATTGGTTAGGGCCTTATATCATTACTATTAACTATGGTTTTGGGGCATATAGGTTGGATACACTAGAAGGAGAAGAAATTGATGATCTAATGAACATAATGCACCTCAGTGACTTTTTCACTTAAGTGACTTGGGATATTATCTATGATGATCATTTACTTTGTGTTGCGACCATACCTTTGATAATATATTATAAAAATTTCCTTTCCTTATGTTCCTTTTCTATTTACCTTAGGTTCTTATCTCCTTTCCCTCTTTTTATCTTGGTTATGATCCATTAGTATTTCAAATAGTGTTAGTGGTTGGGATTAGATGTAGTTTTTTAAAAAATATTTAGACTTAGGAGTATTCTTTGAAATGACATTCTCTTCAAGAATTATGATAGTGGGCTTGGAAATTACATCTTGTAATCACCTAAAAGTGGTATTTGGATGCTACGAGTGTTGCTTGAAATATCCTATTCTTAGCTTAGCCTTAGACTTATTATAGATCCTTTACCACACGTTTCTATCCATTGTGCATACCAAAAACATCTACACTTATCTCAGACACAATCTCATGATAGCTTTCCCAGATCTTAACCCAGTGTGCCCATTATTCTTCTAAGTGGGAATTAATGCCACACTAAGGACACTATAACCACATGATGCTAGTGTCCCCAACTAGGTGCCAATGTTCTATTCCCTAACTCTCCCAAATGGATACTTTTCCAAACATGTGCCCCTCCTAAGGTCATCCAAAGTAAATTTTTCTTATTTTTTAAAACTACAAATATCTATAAATACAAGACTATTTAATCTCTATTCACTAGATGGAAAATAAATGCAAAAGTTTATCCAAATAAGAAACAAGCTAAGCATAATTAAGGTATTTAATCCCTGTTTTAACCTACTTATACATACTACAATATAAAACAACCTTAAGTCTAGATTTCAAATATTTCAAAGCTCAAGCACTCACAATGCATTCAAGACCACTCTCATTCTATCATTCACTTTCACTTGCACCAAACACTAGGTGGGAGAACTACATTGATCTTGATCCCTCCTTGGAGTATCAGTATGTAGGAAACTCTCTTCATAGTGGGGTGTTGAGGATGTCCATCCTATCCTAATAATGAACCCGCATTTTCATCTTATTATATACTTTCAAAGATGATCACAGTTTGCACACTCAATCAAGGTTTTAGGCATAACATAGAGTTCTAGATTTCCTGCGTATAGGAATATGACTCAAAAACACAAGCACAAGTACTCCCAAAAAATAGGAATAGTCCTTAAAAGAGGACACTAGTACCACTTTGAGGACACTATAGTAGTATGGGGTTATTATCTAGGTTGGGTGTTATTGTTTAGTGAGAAAATAGATCCAAGTACCCTATTGATGACACTCAGACCTATCCAGAACCTTATTTTCAAAATATAGATTATCTACGATGGTCACTTTCTAGATAATTTTATATTTATGCATATTTATTACTATTTTTAGAAAGTCAAAATAAGTGAGAAACGATAAAAAATCAATACTTAATTCTTGAAAATTATTTAACTAATTTAGCCATCTCATCCCTTTAATCTAGATTAGGTTATTACTCGTGTAAAACCCTAAAAGGTTAAATCATTTGGTGAACCCAACTTATTTTGAATATTTCTTAAAACCCTAGCTTGAATTAATCCAAATTATTATGCAATAATTTAAAGTTGTATACTTCTAATTTTCTAATTTTTATACAACCTAGATAAATTAAATCAATTTCATATTAGGGTTTCAATTTATTTGAATATAATTTAAATTGTTGCAAAGAAACCCTATATTCAAAAAACCCTAACCAAGACACATTTAGGGTTATATAATTTTTATATTTATACTCAAATTTTAGATCCATAAATATTTTGATTTTTATTTCATACAATTATGATCATAATGAGAGAATAAATTAATCACTTTTTGTTGCAAAGTTGAATATTCTCATTTGCATGTTTGTTCCCTTTAATTCAGAATGAAATTAGAAAAGACATAAACACATGTATAGATGATGCTTATTTCAATTTAAATATATGTTATATTTCATATCAGGTTATCTTTATCCTATGTATAATTCCATTAAAAAGCAAACCCATACAATCATAGAGAATTTAACACATAATATAACAACTTTGTTTGAAGTTTCAATGTCATAGCTTATGCACAAGAAATAAACTCCTTGTCCTCCTCATCTCCATGAGGGTGATACATAATTTCCATCTAAAGAGGTCCATGGTATCATTCTTCCTTGGGATGAATTAGCCTATAACAATGTCACTAATCCACAAACTTAGCCTATTCACACCTCTTCCCTACAGGGTGGTTGCCTACATGTTCAATCAGAAATAGCTAGGGTTTACACTTGTGAGACTCTATGTGATCAAATTATCAGTATGAGCAAGATAATTAAAATTTTACAAAATCAAAATCAACTATTACATGAAAATATTACAACATTGGAAAATCAATTTACAAGACAAAGGCCTCTAGGGAAAAATAGTGTAAATCATGTATATGCATCTTCACCTAGTCAATCAATGGCAAGCAATGTTATATATCCAAATCATAAATCACAAAAAAAGTACATCTACAACTAGTGATTCAAAAATAGTTCAAAGATAAAATCAAAGTTCAAGTGAGATACTAAGGGAAATGATTAAATTTAAGTTGATCAACTACCTCTTCTACACCCAATGAGGAGATCCAAATATTTGTGTGCATATCATAGAATACATGGGTACCACATACATTAATGCTTAGCATTGAAAAGTAAAATACAATAGATAATGGATAAAGATTACTCACATAGTGACACTTCATCCAAACAACATATAATGGCACATTTATCAATTTAGAAAGGGTCAAACTCAAAAATAGTAAAAAAATGGTTACCAAAGCATAACTTTGAACAATAAAAGGTTTAAAAAGCATAATTAGATCAAGAAACAATACAATAAGAAAAAATAAATCAAGCAAATTTACCTCTCCAAAATGAGACTCAACATTCAATATGGTATAATTTTGGTTACAAATATCTACAATAGTTTGATTATTATGGTCAAGGTTTGGGCAAACAGGCCCAAGGCATCACTTCTCCTATTATAGTAGTTGATAATATTGGTAAACAAGGTTTGGGATTTATTGAACATCCTAAGACACATCAGTCATAGATATAGTTTATCAAAGTAAAACATATAAATACATAAGAACTTTTACAAAAAGACCAAGATATTAAGTTGCAAAGTCAAAATCATACTAAACAAACAAGTATTCTTAAATAAGGTTTTCTAGAAAAAGAGCCTCCACAACACCATATGTCTACAATAAAAATAGTTTCAAAGGGAAAAGTCACAATCGATCTTCCAAAGAATAATTAATAAAGGTCAAATCCATAGTATGAGGTAATTCCCTCTAGAATTCTAGGTTATTATGATGCTAATGATGAACAATACTCAGAGTACTACTGCAATAACATTCAACTACAACATAATATTCACACTACATGAGAGATTACCATTCCTATTTTTGACACAGGCCACAGTGATAGTGAGTCTCCCATGAGACTCATTGGTTAGTATGGTTCCTAATCTTATATATCCTACCTTTTCCCTTGTTCCTTGTACATATTTTATTTTCATTTACTTATACATATCTTATATCCAGAAAACACAAAAATAATATAACATGTCAAAATACAAAAAAATTCAAAATATTAATAAAAAACACATAATTTATAGATTATATGCATTTATATGTTTAAATTTTTACTACTTCAAGATATTACATATTGTTAGCTATCTTAGTATAGTCAATTTTACCATACATAGATGTTTCACTTGTTAGTATCGAGTGCTTGCATATTACATACAAGACTTTGGTCCACTACACTAATCCAAACTTATTATCATCTACCTAGTGGGGCATAAACACTAATCTAGGTTTATACATTTGATACATTAACCCATTCAAGTGAATCTCATACATAGTTACTACCACTAGGTTATATCCTTACATATTATACATTATAGTTTACACATTGATATATCTTCATGTTGATCATTGCTACTCATTGCTCAGTTTTTTCATCAACTATCACTAGTTAAACTCAACATATGTACATCCTAACATTTACATAGATGTGTACTACATAGTTATACATGCTTTCATTTTTAGTTTTCCTAGATTTTCCTATGCTTCTTCTATCTTTGCTGGAATTTGAATATGCCATTATTTTTGGCTCTACACCACTTCTCTATTTGTATGCCTTGAACATGTGCCCATGTCCCTTGTGTGTACTTTCCTAATTATATATGCTAACATTTTAAAATGTCCTTCAATATGGATCTAATGAAAATTAATTTTTACTCGTGTATCTGGCCATTTGAACATGTCCTTGTATGTCTTCATTCTTAGATTAACTTATATTGTGTCCCCTTGGCATACTTTGTCTTGCCTAATGTGTTTGTATGTATGCTTATTTATATGTTTCTTCACCATGACACTTGTCTTTGATTGTTACACACACACTATTTTTTGATGCCATGAGGGACTTCATGCATCTACCTTTCCTAATTAAGTGTCATGATGAACATCATGATCCATCCCTTAGGTAGCTACTCAGATTTGCTATTAGACACATTAATTAAATATATCTTGACACCCTTTGTGAAGTTTTGGATTAAAACATAAATCTTACATTAACTTTCATGCTCAAATAATTTTACATTCTAATGTTATGTGTGTGCATTATATTGGAATGTCACATAGCTATCATATATATGTTACAACTAACACATTTTATAGAGATACTTATTTTAATAAATTTATTACATAGGTTCCATAACTACCCTCAGAAGAGGAGGAATTCACATGGATTTGTCATAGAGATCAGGCTCTTACTTTGCTACTCACAGATTATATTTCATCACATAGGCTCAATTTCATAAATTAGATATAGGTCAAATAAAAAAATAAGGACTCAAAAAGTAATTCAATCACCTAGATTTGAGACCAGACAGACATTAGAACCCAGATTGGGACATTAGCACCACAAGGTGATATTTTACAGTATAGGGTACTAATGTCTAGTAGCCATAACTTCAGGATAGTCTAGATTAGTCAGACTAGTACACAAGGTACAATATAAATTTTTAAGGTATAGTCATAGATTTAATATTTTTGTTCATATTTTTCCTAGATACACTCATTTTAGCTCAGATTCATACCATTTTCTCAAATTTTGGGGAATCATGCATAGCATGATTATTCCCACATTCAGTTTAGTTACATAGATTCAATTATTACATACTCATTTCAAAATCAATATACTTAGATATCAGATTGGGGGCATGTGCATAGCACATAGTTTCCATATACTCAACTTCACATAGGTTGATCAGATGGAATGGAAAACTCCATGTCATTCTCTATGTTTTATACACTTTCTATCACATTCCATGTTATCATTAGATTCATGCTTTACTCCATCTATTGTGGTTGATATTCTTGAGTGGCCTAGAGCCACCTAATGTACTCGAATAGCCATAGATCCAAAATACATATTTAGATATACCCATTTAGATAATTTTAGCACTTTTCACAATTTAGTTATAGATTCATCTATTTCAAATAGGTGGGAAATTATGGATTCATGGCCTACTGAGTTCGTGATCTATCCATATGAGAGGGTTACACAAACTTACAATCATATCCAAGCTTTTCATAGATCATGATTCACTAAGCAGGGGTGGGAAATGATGGATTCAAAACTATATTGAGTACTTGAGCCACCCATATGAGGATTGAGCAAGACATCATCTCAATCCAAGATATTCAATGATTTAATTATGATAAACACTCACACATAGGTTTTCACCACTTTCATGCATTGGTTCACATACCCAATAAAGTGTATTCATTCCTTTCCTCTCTCTTTCCTCAACTTTACTCAATTACTATATTTAGCATATTCTTTTGCTTTTTTATCATCTCTTAAGTAAGGACTAATATGTGCATGTTTCATTGCAAGACATTGCTTTGGATCATCTTTCACATAAGTAAACCCAGATTCACATACTCATAATCATCTACACATGCTTCACTTCTATGATAAGTCTAAGTATACTTATTTTTACTTTATACTAGTCATTTCTCTTTATTTATTTCTATACTAAAGGGAGGGTAAATGTAATCACCTAAAAGTGGTATTTAGATGCTAAGATTGTTGTATGAGTTAGACTATTCCTAGATTAGTCCTATACATATCCTAGAGAATTTACCACACTTTTCAAGCCATTATGTAGACCATAGACATATAAAGTCATCTCAAAAATAATCCCAAGATAGATTTCCCATATCCCAACCTAGTGTGCTCAATAGTCTACTAGGTGGATATTTGCACCACACTAAGGACACTATAGCCACATGGCACTAGTGTCCCCAACTAGGCATTAGCGTCCTTTTCCCTAACTCTCCCAAACATATACTTTTTAATATATGCACCACTCCTAAGTTTAGCCTAAGTACATTTTATTATCTTCATAAGATATAAATCTCTATAAATACAAGAATATTTTATCTTTACTCACTAGATGGAAAATGAATGCAAAAGCCTATCCAAATAAGAAACAAGTTGAGAAAAATTAAGATATTTGATACCTATTATATCATACTTATATATAATACCATCTATAATAGTCCTAAGCCCATATTTTAAATAGTTCAAAGCTTAATCAGACTCAAGGAATTTAATACCACGCTCATTCTAGCATTCACTTTCACTTGCACCAAGCACTAGGTGGGATAACTCCATCGGGTTTGACCCCTCCTCCGAGTATTGTTATGTAAGAAAATCTCTTCACAATAGGGTATTGAGGGTTCCCAACCTATAATACCAATGAATTCACATTTTAAGATCAGTCCATACTTGCAAGGAGGATTAGGGTTTGCACACTAAATAGGTTTTTTATATACAACATAGAGTTCCAAATTTTGTGCATGTAGGAACAAGACTTAGAAACACAGGCATATGTACTCCTAGAAAATAGGAATAATCTTGCAAAGAGGACACAAGCACCACTTCAAGGACACTAAAATAGCATGGTTCTATTATTTATGTGGGGTGATACTATCCAGTGAGTAAATAGATCCTGGGACCCTATTGACAATAGTCAAACCTATCTAGAACCCAATTTTTAGAACTTAGATTATCTATGACAGTCACTTTCCAGATAAGTACATATTTATGCATATTTATTACTATTTTTAGAAATTAAAAATAATTAAAAATCCATAACAAATAAGTAATTAATTATTACATATTATTTAATTCATTTAGACATCTCATCCATTTAATATAGCTTAGGTTATTACTCATGTAAAACCCTAAAAGGTTAAATCATATCCTTCACTTTTACCAGGTTGTATACCATCATAATTTGTTGTACCATTATACTTGTGTCATTTTCCTATTAAAAATATTATTTTTAATTATTTATATTCCTCACTATATGGTGAACCATAGTGGCTTGAGGTCCATTTGGACTATGTAGGCAGTGCTCAATGTTTTTTGAGGTCAACTCATCCACCCTTATTCCAACACTCTCACTATTTTGTGAGAAATTTAATCAATGATCTCACTTCACCCATTTTGTATCTCATAAATATATATTAATTTTAGATGCCTAAAAACCCCAAAAACATGGAAATATGCTAGAAAACTCTTAACCAAGCCTCAAACATTAGTTCATTCAAATTGTATCCATGTTACTTGGGACATGCATCTCTTAGTCAACAAGTATAACTAAAGATTACACATGGGTCACATCTCATCCATTTTCATTTACTTATTCCATTTCATAATTATGTTATCTCTCATTTCTAGGATAACTACACCTTCTTGAGGTCCACACAAACTATATAGGTAGTGCTTAGATGCATAGGGCATTTCAGGTCAGCTCGAATAGTCTCGGTGATTGAGTTCATTTTCTAATTTCATTGACCATTCCTCATTATTTTTTCTCAAAATTCTCTCACCATTTTGAGAGTCATATTATCTAATTCTTTCATCATTTTAAGATATCATTCTTATTTTCCTTTATAATCACTCTCTTTTATGTATTATCATTTTTCTTCTATCCCAAATCTTAGGAGATATAAATTGGGCGTAAAGTCTATGCTAGAAATCATGTCCATGGGACTATGTAGGAAACATCAATTTGCCTAGGGAATTTCAAGTCAAATTATCCACCCCTTATTATTTTATTCAGTGTTCCCATTCATATGTCATCATACCTATATTATTATTCCTTATAGCCTAGGGACAACCTTTTTCCAAACATAACACTTATTTTACACGTACATGAATGGTGTTAGTAAGTAGTTTTAGTTCATTGATTTTGTGTATTTTATTTATTTATTTCATTATCCTTAGATTAGTTTATTTTTTTCATTTGCCTTAGCTTAGTTTGTTAATTGCATTGTGCCATACGTTGTTTTTTATTGACCTTTAGTTATGTTCTTTATGTTTATTCATTTTGAGTGGTATGTCTAAGGATAATTAGTTTACACTTGAGTCTTGATTCCTACTTGGGATTGAGTTATTTACTTTTTGAATTTATATTGTGTTCTTGTGCCTCCCTTCCCATCAGTTGTCATAAGTTTATTACATTATGTTTACATTTAAGTCTTGCTTTGTTATATCTTATAATTGTATTATGAGTATTTATATTCACTCCTACACTTAGTTTATCGCATTATCTTTGAACTTGGGATTTATTGATCATATATTATTCCTAAGTTGATTATATTTACATTTAAATTAAGATTTTCCATGCGTATGACATACATTTTTACTATGGTTTATTTATAACTATGATTCATAATGTCACATGCTACAAAAAAAAATTAGGCCAAAAGATATATCAAGTAATAGTGTCAGTGGTGTTTCCCCTTGTTCACAATAGGTATACCCAAACCAAACCAAACCCATAATAACCAAATCATAGGGTATCCTAGATTCATACCATTTTTTTATGTTAGTTCATCAGTAATCCATGTTATGGGTTTAGTGTGCGTGCTCCTTTTGCCAATTTTCACATGTAGTGTAAATTATTTAGACTGATCAATGATCAACTCTACCTTAATAGGGAAAAATTGATTATATCCTATTAAATTCACCCTATTGGGGAAAATCATTTTGATAATTATTGAAGCTACCTCATTAGGGTAAAATAATTATATATATACCTATGTTAACAATGATTATGTCATTTTCCTCTTTGCATGGGCTTGTTCAATGACACTATTTATTACATGCTACCTCAAGGGGGGAATATAAGGATCATAAATCACCCTCTATGGCATTATCCTATACCTATTCGCTTGTAACAACCTAAGGTTGTCAACACACCATTCCAACATTAAATTTTTTAGCATAATGACTTTTTCATTATTTGAGAAGTTGTTATTTTCCCTATATCTTGCAATTCCATCTCAAACAAGGGTAAAATTTAGAAACTTATTTTTTATCACTTTCATGTCTAAGTGGACTTCAGATTGATTTTTAGGAAATAATGGATAATTAAACTAAAAATCACTAAACATCCCAATTTTGTCTGCACATTAGACACAAATACCTAGAATCACATCAAGGTTTCCTTATTTTGGGTAATACCCTATACATAATGATAACCTCTCACATATCATCCCAAATAAAGTTATGACCTAGAAAATTGATGTTTTTGACTAATTAAGTAGGAAACTTTAACCAAATTCTTGAAATGACCAAAAACCTAAGTAGGATTGATTAACCAAATAAATTAAATTAAATGCTTAATTTAAAAATCCATGTTGAATTAATAAATATCTAATTTTTAAAAATGAAATTTCAACAAATATTAGGAAATATGAGGTCATAATGACCCATCAGCCTCAAAGTAAAAAATTAGAAAATATCTACATAAATGCCAAAAAAAATAGAAATGTTGAGCCATGTCTCTATAGATGCATAATTAAATCCATCATTAAATGTATTTGGTCTCTCACCCTTTACCCTAGCTTAACCACACATGGGTTAGAGTTAGTTGAAAAACTTTAAATACAAGTGCAATGACCATTCTTCAACAAGATTTTAGGTGCAAATAAATAATGCCAAATTATTGATAGAGAGCTTTACAACCAACATATGCTAAGATCCAATTTTCAAGTAAATAAGAGGATATGCTACCCACAATTATTTAACATTGTCAAAGATCATTTATTCACAAGTTGAGCATAAGCCTTCTCTCATATTGATTTCAAGATAAAGTCATTCTAGGAAGGTAAATGATGTTTTTGTCTTCCCTTTGTTGATTTATTTATTTTGTTGTCATTTCCCACCCTATTACTTAGGCTTAGAATTTTATTTGTCTTTAATTTGTTTTGGTTTATCCACTAACAAGATAAATTAATCATCATCTTCATAATCCTACATTACAGAAGTAATATTGGCTCTCTCACTTCCAAGTCAAAAGAAAGGCCTTCAAAGCTTCCTAGGTAAGACAAACTTTGTGATAAGGTTTAATCCTAACTTTGCTTCTTTAGTAAAGCCTCTGACTCCTATGTTGAAGAAAAATAAAACTTTTATCTAGTCTAAATAGGGGAGATAATTTTGAAGTAATTAATCATGTCATAGCCCAAGCTCCCACTCTCGTAAATACTAATTTTACAAAAGACTTCATCATATATTCCTTTTTGAATGATGATGCAATCTCTATAACATTGGTATAATAGAATAATGAAGTATTAGAGCATTTAATTGCATTCTTTATTCAAGGTTTGAAGGATTATGATTTGAGGTATACTTTTGTGGAGAATCAATTTTTTTCTATTATAAGGAGCCTTAAGAAGTTTAGGCACATGGTCTCTAAAAATAGAATTCAATTGATGGTGTCACATTCAAGTGTCAAAGGCTTCCTTCTGAGTAGATATTTGAATGAGAAGAGAGTTGGTTATATAAAAAATGGCATGGAATATGATGTATAAATTAAAGTAACTAAATTGGTAAGAGGTAAGGGGCTATGTGAATAGCTAACATTAGACCTACAGGAGGATATAAATATTTTCCTAGTGTTAAGAGATTATCAACAATTAACTGCACCTTTACTTCCTAGAAGCTGGACTGAAGACATGATCAAATTCTTACAAATTGGTGAGTATCCCTAAGGTTTAGACAAAAATAAAATAAGGTATTTCAAACTTAAGTCTATTTTATATGTCCTTATAGATAGCATATTGTTTAGAAACTATATTAATGGTGTACTTTTGATATGTATTAAGTTAAATGAGGTTGATAAGATACTTGAATAATTTCATGATGGCCCTTTAAGAGGCCATTTTTCTCCTAAGACTACTATTGTCAAGATAATGAGTGATGGTTACTACTAGCCCAGCTTATTCAGAGATGCACTGCATGGGTTAGAATATGCAAGGAGTGTGTTTTATTTATAAGTAAGCAAAATTTATCATCCCTCCCTCTCCATCCCATCTAGGTAGAGCAACCCTTCATGCAATGGGGTTTGGACTTAATTGGCATGATCAACCCACCTTTAAGTATTGGTCACAAATGGGTGTTAAATACCAAAAATTACTTCAGGATGTGGAAAAAGGTAATGGCACTCAAGGAATCCAATGATACATTTGTGTTAGAATTATAAAAAGGTATTATCACTATATTTGGTGTTCTAGCTACCATCGTATTTGATAATACCATGGATTTTATTACCAGTAGGATTATTGAGTGGTAAATAAGGCATGGTATCTATTTTAGAACCTATTATAACTATTACCCCTAAGGTAATGGATTATTATTCCACAAACAAGAAATTAATTAGGATTATCAAAAGGACCATGAAATAGAACCAAATATCTTGGCACACTAAATTGAAAATAAATTTTTGGGCTGATAGGATCACTCCCAAAAGTGTTATTGGCAACTACCCTCTAATGTTGTTTTATGGGAGAGAAGCAAGGCTACCATTATCACTTAAGTTTTTATCCCTTGAAATTATTCATTATCTATAAATTATGGAGAATTATGCTATTACTATGAGGCTATCATAATAGATGGAGATGGAGGAAGGTTAAAAATCAAGATATACACACTATGGAGTTTCACCAACCTCAAGTAAAAAAAAAATTGATAGGAGTGTAGCTGATAGAGTCTTCTAAGAAGGAGACCTAGTGTTTAAATGGGATGAAGATAGGGACAAGGCTAGAAAACATACAAAATTTTATGCCATATGGAGTGTCCCTTATGTCATAATTAACTAGAAAACCATCCAATGCTTTCTAGCTCCCCAAGCTAAATGGAGAGGAGTTTCCAATCCCTATCAGTGAGATTTAAGTAAAGAACTATTCTTCAGGTAAATTCAAACCTTTTACATAGTAGGTTAGGTGTTTTTAATTCTTTTAAGTGTTGACTTCCCATTATTTCCTAAGTGTTGTTGCACATGTTATTGTTATTACTTATTTGTTTTCTATTTTGGAGGTATTTTTAGTCTTATTAAATTTAGTAAAATAAAGTGTCTCACTCATATTGATTTATTTATTAAATCCATTCCCAGTGGATTAGATAAGGCAATTGGTATAAGTGTTTAGATAGGCAAAAACCCTTTGGAGCTCACTAGAATGTTGGTTATCCTAGTAACCCTTGGTCCATAGGACACTTGGAAAGGGGTTTTCTTTTCAAAAAATAAGTTGAATATGAGTTACGTACAAACATATTACCAGTGTTTATTGTGGCCTAGAATTAGGCATGTCCAAGATGCATGCCTATTAATGTAAGATATTGTCAAAGGTCTTGCACAGGTTCATGTTGGAGTTAGAGTATTTTGAAAGTACTCCAATGAGAAATGTGTTTAAATAAGGTCTTATAACATGTTTTCAAGTCATGAAATAAGTGTTGAATCAGTATAAAAGTTTTCATGAAAACCTTTTATAGACTTGGTCACCACTTCCCCATGCATAATAATGTCATAAACAAAGGAAAAGTCCTTAAAGTGAATTTGATGCTATAAAATTCAAAATTCTTATTTGAAGCCATTAAGGTCATTATTAAGAGAGTGAAGCTTTGTTAAATTTTTTAAAGGGTTTTATATTTCATTAAAAATTCCTCCATAACCCCTCCCATCCATCTAACTAGTCAAAAAGGTGTTAAAGTTAGTTGTTTCCCTCCATTCTTTACTTTTAATGACCTTCAACTCCCTCAACATGGAAGAGTACACTTGAATATCATACAAATTTTATCCATCTAAAGCATGTTCATGGAGATTTAATTATTTCAAGAGTGTTTTATAGGTTTGATAAAGAAGTATTCAAATCCAAATCATCAAATTCAAGGATTCACCATGTTTTCAAAGCCTAGAGCTTTAAGGATGAAATTTAAATCATGTTTCGTAGGTTTCTTCATAGTCCAAAGCAAGAGAACACCATGATTTTAGAGATTATGTGGTGTCATAACCTCATATGTAGGCTTTCCAGTGAATAAAATATCTAAACATGGAGGAAATGGTAGGTTTTAGGTGAAATCACATAAAGATAGACCATGAACATGAGTTACAAACCTAGTGAATGGTAGGTTTTGGCATTAAAGGCACAAGTTCAGGGGTTATAAATAAAATCTATGCATGGAAATAAGATCAAACACCTCCTACAAAAACCTAACATTTTATCAAACCTCCCTAGTGGATTTTTGGGCTAAAACCATGGATAAAAGCTTCCAAATGTGAAGGTATTAAAGAGATTATAGGTTTTGGTAAGGTTTTCTTAGGAGTTTCATATTTGTACAGAGTTTCACTAAGAAAAAATTGAGGATGTTGGGGTCTTTCTCACCATTATTATATCATCACAAGCATTCAAATATGACAACCATGCCTATGGACCTCAAAACATGGAAAAATTAACCTCAAACCTCCTTCATAAACACCTACAAGTGGTTTCCAAGGATGTGTCATATTCATTGAGGAGTTGCATGGATATATACTACCATTGGAGAATAAGAAGGAAGTATTTAAGAATCCTTTCCAAGCATTTAAAATCAAAGAGAATCAGACAAGACTATGAATCACTATCAAGAAGTCAAAACAACCTCTAAATAAGCTTGATAAAGGGATGGCTCATGGTTTGATCTCATTTCTCCTGATGCATGGAAAATGATGCTTCATGAAGGATGTTATGGGGTCTATTATGCACCATATTTATGCATAAAATTTTATTAATCTTTGAGGCATGTAGATCCCTATTCTTGGGGATGATAAGACTACTCATTTAAAGACCTATAATGTTGGATTAGGACTTGAAATATCAATAAAATACTAATTTTTTCTCTCTTTACTTGATGTTTGACTGTGTATTTTAGAATTTCAATTTCATATTATGGTATTTAGTCTCTTTTTCTTAGTTTTATATCAATTATATATGCTCATTATTCTCTTTTGGGTCATTTGTAAGGAAATTATAGGCAATACAATCCTTATACAAGCTGGTCCTTTCATTATACCTCTATCATACTAACTTTTTGAGAGTGTACAGCTAAAATAAATATTTTAAAGGTTATTATTGTGATATTAGAGTGAGTTGAGGAGATACTAAAACTTGGTGCATCAATTTATTTTCAATTTTCAACTTCTTTCTTCTCCCTTTTCATGATAAAAGCATGGTTGTAGATTAGATTAGGCTTTGTTAGTATAGGTTTTAAGGCTATAAAATTATATTAAATTATGAGAACTATAGTTTTATAAGGATTTGGCCTTATCTAGAGATTCACTCCTATTATAATTCACCCACAACCTAGAAGTATTTCCATTATGTCTATTGAAGTAAGTCTTAGGACCTAACAGGGTGCAATTAGATGTGACAACAATTTGCTTGGATTGGATTATTTCAATAATATTAGAATAAAGTGGTAGTGTAATATTAGGGGTTTGGTTGGTATCAGATTTTGAATTTTTGGATTGATTAAGTGTTGAATGTTTTGATGTCAAGGGATTGCTAAAGGATATTAGGTCTACCACTTTATAGTTAATATGTTGAAGTAGGTGAAAAAATCAGGGTGGTAGAACTAGATTTTATTCAGAGTAGTCATGGGGAATATCATAATTATGATTTTATCTAGTGGATGGGATACTAGATTAGTTTTGGTCAACTAGGTAGAATAGATTTTGATAAAAAGAAGTCTTTAAATTTCCTAGTTCAATCTCAATTAGTATGCCTTTATTATTTTTTGGTTTAGAATAAATTGATAAATGGTTTATCATAGGGGGGAAATAAATACACATAAACAAGACAAACTTAATCTATTCAAGTAGGTGTGTAACCAAGTAGTGTCCCATTGATAGTACCCCAAAATGTATGTGGTGGGTGATCATTAGGAATGTTATTTTCTTGGTTCCATTACATGTTTATGCCTAAAGGTTCTTATGCTAGGTTTTATAATATTATCTAGGGTCATCCTTTATATATCTTGGATTACATTGAGGCTTAGATCTATGATAAAATGGTGTTTTTAAAATCCTAGGCATTGGTGGATGAAGCCACCTCACTTCATAGACTTAGTAAAACAAGAAACTTCTTAACCATTAACAATGTCCACACCAAGTAATATATATATCCTTATAGAAGATGATAATTTTATACACATTGGGTGATGATATTCAAGTCATAATACCATATAAAATAAAAAATATATGACACAAACTATTTATAGTTTCTAAGATCACCTTGTGAAAGAGCATGTATGGTTTGTTCCTTTGGACACATAAATCACTAGGTTGTTTCTGATCCTATAGATCACTTTACTATCCAAGAGAAGAGCATACACAAATTTTTATGACATAAAAAATATTAAAAATATCACTAATGAAAATAAGTTAAATTTAATTTAAATATGTTAGCAAAAGTGATTCAATTTGAAGGCTTTGACCTATGGTGTTCAAAGAACACAAGTTAGTAATTTTTAAATTGATATCTAAAAAATGATTCTTATAAAATTTGATTAGGATAATGAAACACAACAAATAATAGACCTAAATGTTAAAAAAATTAGATTTTAGGGATTAGAAAATATAAATTTGGATACATGCATCTTTTTGAGATATTTGTTTTTACGTGAATGAGAGACCAAATAGATACCCAAATCAAAAGTTATGTCCTTCAAAAGATGACCACTACATGTGCAAAAATGCCATTCCTTAGTGTAAAAGTTTTGAAGTACAGTGAGAAACTACCAAAGTTTAAAACCACTGAATATCAATGAAAACCCACTAAAGATTAGATAATTTTTTTTGAAACGCGGTGAAAAATTGTTGAAGATCAAACTTCGATAGAAAAAGCTTGTGCATAGACATAAAACTACTCCAACATGTGAAAAAAAAATAAGAAACAAACAAATACCATTCCTAATGACATAAACATTGTTTAACATTTAAAAAATGGTTTTATACATAAAATGATAAATAATAATAAAAACTAGCAAAAATTGAATAGATTTCACCTCAAACAGTTAACAACCTACACTAGAATTATGCTTATACTAATTGGAAAATGGATATAATTAAACATAATCTTAAAATCAAGTGAAATTGTGTTATAAAAATCAAGGGAGGCAATGTCCCACCTAACATGCCAAAATGAAATATGAAAATATTAAAGCTATAAATATAAACTTGTAAATAATCTAAAATTCTTACTCTAGTCTAACATAGCCTTCAATAGAGCTATGAAAGAGAAACAATAAACATACCTTCACTTACAAATGAATATTTTAATAAAATTTTATTTATATAATTTATTTAAATGTGGTTATTTAATGGATTTAGTACAAAAACTCCAACTATGATTCAATAACATAATTCTTGAATGAATGAATGAATGAATGAATGAATGAATGAATGAATGAATGAATGAATGAATGAATGAATGAACGAATGAATGAATGAATGAATGATTGATTGATTTGGATGGATGATGATTAATATATTTCTTTTGATTTTTACACTCCAACATGATATATGATGATCTGAAATGAAGGATTAAATATTTGATTTAAAGATTTATTTTTTGATGAATGAATGGCTTAGTCAAATGCATTTGATGAATTGGTTGGGAATTAAATGAATTGGTTGAGGGAAGAGGCCAAATTATTAATGATTTTGTTGATTAGTTGTTGAATGTCCTAAATGTATTTATTATACATTTGAATATCTTAATGATGGGTTTGTTATAGGTTTGAATCCATTAAATGATTTTGTTATGGAGTTGAATGTCTTAAATGAACTTGTTTGGATGTGTATGAATGTCTTAAATAGGTTTGAATAAGTTTTTAAATGATTAATGAGGAGTTTAAATAGATTAAACGAGGTTTGTTAAGTGGGATGATGAAATGGTTGGAAAATATTATTATTATTTTCATTTATCTATTTGGAATTATGTGTACATATATTATTTAGTAACTAAGTGATTAACTAATATTGATTGATTAATTAATTAATCGAAGAGTAATATTGGTGGGACTATATAGAATTATTCGATTATTGCAGTGGTCATGTCACAACTAGGGTGATATAAATCTAGATTTGTGATGATGAGTGGATTATCTAAGATAAGTGATAAATGATGAATGTTGATGATATAATATTAGTAACAACACTGAAGTGGTGTAATTTAGGTGTCTACAATAATCATACATGCCTTAGGGTGTTAAGGTGATTTTTGATATATGATTATTTTGAGTGTGTGATTGGGTCTTTGGTATTTATTATTAGAGCTTGTAAAAGCTCCCTAGAGTTACATTATTTATTCCCCTTAGATCACCAACATCTTTTGGTGATGGCATATCATGGAAGTGACTCTTCACCAAAAAAATTAAAATTACATTTTATCTAATTTTGATGAGTAGACATGTAACCTACCTAAGATGTGGGGGAATTAGGTCCTAGGTCATATGTTATGTTAGGGTTTCCTCATCATCATCCCTCATGTTAGTTTGAGACACTATTTTTGAAAAAAATAATTTTTAGAGATTGATTTATGTTTGAATTATATTAACCTTTTTATTAGATTGGTTTATATTGATGGTGGTCATCTTAAGTTGAATTTGGATTGCAAACTTCCTTTATTTGTACACTCTTAAGGAGTGATGTTTTCATTTTGATTTTGTGAAAAATTTTATTGTGGATCTTGAAAATAGATTAAATTAATTAAACCATTTGAATAATTTTTTGTTACACTTTTTTTGTAATGTTTAATTATTTGTCACAATAATTAAATATTTAGGCATTACTAAACTAAGTAACAAAAAAAATTACCATGCTTTTCTTGGCTTTTTATCAGGTATTTTTGATGTAATTTTTGGGCATGCTATTTGGGTATTAGATCTTGGTTTTAAAATTGGTAGATATATGATTATATACCCCATTTCACCACTTCCCTAATCTCATATACTCTTGTGTATATTTTCAATATGCCACATAATGAGAGCATGAGTAGTTCCAATAGTGTAATGTGTTGAGATCCACCATCTAAGTAGCTTAAAGATATAAACTTGAAAATATTACAAACCCTACAATGTGTGATGGACATATTAAATAAATGGATTCCAAAAGTGAAATATTTACCAAGGAGATCATCTTTACATTAGCATCAAGATGTAGTGAGGTCCACACGACAACATCAACAAAGGGTAGGCAGATCTTGTTGCCTGAGGGATCATGTTAGACAACATACATGGGTGCATGAGAGACACCCTCATCATCCTCATGAGATAATAAAATATTGTTTTATAAGATGTGAATCCTTGATGTAGAAAGTCATATTATCTTGAGATCATCATCTTACACATAGTATATATATAGAGGCTATAGGTGAGAGACCAAGTAGATCATTAGGATCCCAGCTCAAGAGAGGACCTTATTCAAGCACAAGTTTCATTTGTAGGGTCATTGGACATTTCACCTAGGAATGACCATAAATATGTTATTTAATTATATTACCATTGATAATGGATAAGGTGGTTTGATTGAAGATGACTCAAATTCTAAAGAACATCATGCATTAAGTGGTAGGGGACTAGGGGAAGGAGATTCAAGGCCTTGAGATGTGTCAGGTTTAGGGCTCAAAATTTTTAATACCTCCTCTATTATATCTATAACACTATTTTATGCTCAGTGGAATTATGTTTTGTTTTTGAGAAGTACAAAGTGCCATTATTGTACTTTTTGTATACTATGAAGGATATTGGACTATCTGTTTGTAACTCACTTTATGTATGTAAAAGTTGTCTATTTTAGCTTATAACTGATATCATGAGTACTGAATTTTAATCTTGAGATAAATTTTGTTAGTGTATTGATACATTTTATGAATAATTAAATTAATAAGATAATATGTATAATAACTCTTAAATATTACTAAAAATAATAACACAATAAAACACTACTTATGGGGAAGCCTCTTGATCTTATCATTTCACAATAATTATGACTCATAGTTGATCAATTATCTGATGGATTCAGATAAGTATTTATATTTTAAATTTGATTCTCGGGGATGCCCACTTGATATTATTAAATATTTGACACCAATATTGATGCATGATTATTTAGTGATTTGATGTCATAGAGAAACACCTATTATATAGCTAGGTGCATAGAGAAAATTCACAATAGAATACCATTTTGAAATTATATATTAAAATATAGTTGAGATTCTACAGTGAGTTTTGACTAAAGAGGTGACATGTGTACTACAATTGTGATTGATGAGATGACTTTGATCATGTGTATTACTAGTGTATTTATTTCATTGTCTTTTGATGTGCTTGTATTTATTTAGACCAATTTTTGTGTTACGCAATGTGAACAAATATAATGGGAGTTAATTTTATATTTATTTAACCTGATTAGCAATCCATGTATATGTGTGCAAGTTTGAAACCTCTTTTTTTATCCCTCGTATTATCTAGTAACTATGAATATTTTATGGAGAAAAATCATTCTCTCTAAAATAACAATATTGTGGCATGATTATGTTGCATATGTTAAAGTGAAGATTTTCAATTTTTATATGTAGTTAATTTGTGCATATGTAAATGTGAACATAATTTTGATGAATTTTTTACATATTCCTCCCATGTGGAACTATCATGTCTATTAATACTCGTTTGTGTAAATGTATAACACATATGTGAAACTATTGTGTATTGTTATTATCAACTGGGTTGTGTTAGATACCACTCTATGTTGAGCCTCATGAAGCAAATGATATTTTTTACATATTGATCTCTACTTTCGAGAGGTAGTACATGCTTATTTATTTCCTTCTCACCTTAGATGACTTTCAAGCCACATAGTGCAGGTAATGTGGGATTTTAAAATGTTGTTATGTTGAGTTTTTATTTTTTTAATTTTTTGTGGTAATTTAAGTTGATTTCAAAACTAAAATTTTTTTCCTTATTTTTAATTTAATTTTTAAAAAAGTTATTTAACAAATTATTGAGTTACTTTTATTAGAATTTTGATATTTTTTTTAACACTCTTTTTTCGATACTTGGTCTTAAACTATTTTATTATTTAAATTGATTTCCTTGAGTTGTTGGTTGATTATAAATGTTGGTTTCTTGTGTTTTCATAACATGAATGTTTTTTTTCTTATGCTAGTATGGGGGAGAAGATGATATCTTGAGAAACAACTATATGGTGAGATGGAAAAGCTTATGGGATAAGACTTGAGCTCATCCTCCCACCCACTAGATGTGGTGGTTTCATATAGGATTTAGCTAAATTACTTAATTTCATGTTTAACTTCCATCATGGAATAATTTTTGATATTGCTCAATATTGTTTTTATTACTTAGAATTACTCATTATTGCTTAGAATTTATCGATATTATTCAATATTGCTTATAATTTCTTAGTATTGCTCAGTGTGGTCTTGACTTGGAATGACACTTAACTCAAAGCAATGCACTTTCATGATGGAATGGTGATCAACTTTTTTCAATATGATTATACATCAAATTAGCACTTGTACTCACATGTTTCATATCAGATGTTATTTGAATATAAATTGCTCTATGATGGAACTATGGATATTAGTTTAATTGTAATGGGATCTACATGAGGAAATTGGAATCAGACACTTGTCTAGAAAGCATTTAAAATACATTAAAAATAATATATATAATAATGAAAACTAGTAATAAATTTTGAATTATACTAAGAAATCTACACTCTAGACTTTAAGAACAAACTTTGTGTCAATAAACATCATATGTTGATCCTTACAAGGATTTCATATATACATAAATAAAAATGGGAGTGAGTTTAATCAAGATAATAAAATTGGATACGATAACTAACCTTATGGCCTTAATAAATATGATAAAAATTATGTTTGATGGATTTTTCCTAGATTTTTGTTATTGTGTCAAGTTTATAGTTTGGATTGGAGTTACCTGAGAGAGACATGTTTGCCTTCTAATCTTAATTTTAGTTCTTGCATCGAGGATTACTATTTTTAAATAGGGGAAGAATGTAATACCTCTCTTATTGACCATATAACCCTTGGTAATTTTCAAATTATTCACCATATTTGACATGTGTGACTTACCCTCATTACCTTTTAATACTCAAATTTTATTCCCTCTAATATTAGAAGCCTCTCGTATAATGAAACACACAAAAACTTCAATTAAATATATAAATTATAAATAAATAAATCTAAAATTAAATAAAAATAAACTAGGTGAATTTTTATAATTCTAATAATTGAACAAATTGTGCATAACCACTCTAGGAAGGTTAATAGGTTGGTTCTATACTAGGGTAGGTGGTTTTGAAACTTGTATAGTGTAGAAGGAGACTTGCACGATAATTTAATAATAAATGTAAGAAAGGTATGGGCTTATAAGAAGACCTTTGACCAAGTAATAAAATTTAAAGGGTGGGTTAATTATACAAGTAAACCTACATGGGCTTGTAAGGTATTGTGAGGAAATTTATAGTCTTTGTATGATAAGAAAAGACCCATGTAAGAGGAGGTACCATCTCCATTAATGATAACATGTGATATTTTGGCAAAAAGAAAATAAAACTTTAGTCATATAAAATGTCCAAATTGGTATTTTGAGTGTGGTTTGCAACACCCCATCTATAGGTCCTTTTTGCATGCTCCTACAACCCTTTTAGACACATTTTTACTCATTACTAGTCATCTAAAACCTTCTGGATAGTCACTCCACCTCAGCCAGATAGTATTCCCTATGACAATCCTGATCCCCTAGGTCCCAAGCTTATAGGATAATAGTGCCCCATTTAGACTATAACATTGAGCACTAAAGTGTCCCATTTTTAGTGCTCTATTCCTTTTGCACTTTGAGCCCCAACAGTCCCTTTCATCTGATCTTTATCCTTAATTAGGGTGGCCTAACATGAATACTTCTAACCCATGACCAATTATTCCCTATAAAATCCCACTCAAAGCTCATTTAAATTGGAGGTGACCAAACTTATAAAGCAACCAAGAATATAGATAAAGCACTAAGGAAAACTTCCCTATTCTTTGCACATAATCACCCAACACAACTGCAAACATACTCAAATCCTCATATCAATCCCTAACCACCTCAAACACTATTAAATTGGCATTTGAATCTGCATCGCATTATTTCACAAAGTACACTAGGTGAGAGAAATACATATGGCTTGATCCCTCTTCAGAGTATTGGTATGTAGGTAGCATGCCCACACAAGGGGTGTGGATTGCATGTTCAATACATCTTACAGACTAACACCCCTTCTTTCTCAAGTGACTAAAATATCATTTTATTAATCATAATGGAGGGTTAGGGTTTGAAAAAAAAAATAGATCTATAGTGAATTTTTTAATAACCAACACTTGATTTTTCATAGGCACAATGTAACTACCTAGAAAGTTTTAGGTCTCTATGATCAGTTTGGATAAGAGAGGGAGGAACAAATAATAACACTAGACACCAAAGTGCCCACTTTTTTATGCTCCTCTCCATTCACCAAACAAAAGATAGATTCAATTTTATGACACGTTCCCAATTCTTTACAACCATTTTCAACTTTTGTATCAGTTGTTTCAATCTGTTTTCTAGCTAAGTTATATTTCTTACTATTTATTACTATTTTTAGAAAGGTAAAAAAGACAAATAATTACACAAATTAGGACTGTATTCATTGCTATATTTTGTACTAATTTATTAATCTAGACCATTCACTAAAATATGAATAAAACTTCATTATTCCCAAAAAAAATTAAACCATTTAGTGAACCCGAATTACTTCATTTGCATATAAAAACCCTAAAAACCCTAGGAAAAATTCTTTGCTGATTTTAGCAATATTATTCTAATTTTTCCTACATATATAAATCAAAATTTTACATTTAATTTTTTAAAATTTACCACAATAATTTTAAAAATCATTTCTTTCAAACCCTAGTAGAATATACTAGGTCCCTTTGCCTTTGAGGTATCACCTTACATGTTAGTGAGTTTCGTATCCTTTTTATGCATATTATAGTTTGTTATTTTTAAGAGTTTACATTTCATTTATTCAGTACTTTCCTTCCATTGCATTTTTATTAGTACAAATTATTGCAAAAAATTCAACCCACTTTCACTTTATTTTCCTACTTTAACAATAGCCCAATATACCAACTTCAAGACATTTTAACTAAAAATCTTGATCTACAAGATGATATGCTTAAAATACTACAAGAAGAACAACAAAAATCAAAAAAAGGTCAATCCTCTCAAACCATAGAAGAACTAGTTGTAAATGACACTACAAGGGCAACTATGTCTCAACAACCCCCTATAACAACCCAACCTTCCTATGTGGCACCACCAGTTATGGCTAGTATATCTTCACCTCCTGATGTGGCTACCCTTGTGCAAGAGATCAAATGTCTTCAATCCAAGGTATTACATCTTGAGCAAGGTACCTCCAAACCAACATAGGCTTTAGATTCTTTTTCCCTACTTCATATACCATTGGCATTCCATATTGATTCTACACCCTTGCCACCAGGTTTTATCCAACCCAAGCTCACTGTATATGATGGCAAGAGTGATATAGAGACACACTTGAGATCTTTTCACATAGCATGCTTGGATTATGTTCCAAATGATTGGTTATTAACCAATCTATTCCCATGGAGTTTATAAGATTATGTTCTATAGTGGTTCTATAGTCTACTAAAACATTCGGTCAGAGCATTCAATCCTTTAGCTAACATGTTCCTAGCTCATTTCAGCATTAACATATGTGACAAGGTTTTTTATGCCCAAGTTGCATAATAGAAACAAAGATAAAATGAGAATCTCATAGATTATATTCTTAGATATAAGACTATCTTGGCTATAATGACTATCCCTATGGTCAATCAAGAATTATAAGATCTCTTCAAATAGAGTCTTCTACCATCTTTACATGAGTCAATAATGTTCAAAATATTTTCTTCCTTCATTGATCTATGTCATACACTAAAGGAAAAGGAAGTCAAATTATTTTCAATGGGCAAACTCAAGTACAATAAAGTCACATACAAAGTAAAGGTTATATATATCAAAATTCGAAATCAACCTACAATTAAGGTTGCTTTAGAGCCCCCTCAGTGAGTGGTTTTATCAATTCTCCCTCTATGAGCCTTTACCAATCTACCAGTATCTCCAGCCAGAGTCTTAAAATAGCTATTGGAATGCAATATCATATCTCTCCCTCATATTCAAAAATTTGATGCAACAAATACTCTTCTATGAGGATATGATCAGAATGCATTATGTGATTTTCATAGGGCACCAAGACAAACAATGAATAAATGCATTAGTTTGTGATGCAAGATATAAGACTTGATAGATGGTAACTTTATTTATCTTGGCACTCCAATTGAGCCTCCTCAAGCAAAACAAACATAGGATAAGGCTCTAAAAATTTTATTAGATCCTTTCCCATAGCATTCTAAATAGGAGATAGGGGTACATCAAGTGTTCACCATGTATATCATGCACACCCTCCACCATCTACATACCATGCAACTTCAGTTGAGTCACATACTTTGAGCAACATGATTGGTGTGTATAATTCTAGAGTTTTAACTAGACCTTCGATATCCTTTTCATAGTAGGAGATAGTTGAGGATAAATCAGATTACTATGCACTCTTTATCAGAACCTACATTGATCACCATCCCATTTATAGTGTTCTCATAGATAATGGATCCAGTGTGAACATGTGCACTATGACATTAATTTAATATTTGGGATATTTAGATTAGGATATCACCCTGATGGACATATTTATTACTAGATTTAGTAGGAATATAGAAAGTTCATTTGGTGAGATTGTATTTCCACTACCAGTTGGTCTAGCACATATAGCCACACCATTTACTATCATTCCCAATGTAGGAGTCTTTGACATGTTGTTTGGTTGACCATAGATCCATAAAATTCATGTAGTACCTTATATAGTTCATAGATGCATGAAATACATTCATGTTAATTAGGTTTTTATAGTTGGTGGAATTCTGTATGAGTTACCACTCCCCACTTCAGAGCCATCTCCTACTCTATAGCCACAAATTTTAGCTCCTTCAACAGTTATAGTTATTCCTCCAATTAAGGTTTAGACACAATCAAAGCCTCCCTTACTATTATAAAGAGTTCATAAAATTCCATGGATGCCTCTCTTAGAGTGACCACTACATCAGTGATAGTTTCAAGATTCTAGATAATTTCTAGTTACAATATTCACACCCAATGAAGTATCATTGAGGTCTCATGCCTTTACACACAAAGCACATTTTTAGAGAGATTCTTCTACTACTATATGGGTCCCTTAGATCCCCATAATTACATCTACTTCTTAGAGTTACAAGGGGACCCCATATTCAATTTCCACTATAGATATTTTAGAGCACTTACAACATACACAACTCTCACAGTCACAGTCTCAGTGCTTCCATCATCATTCATGATCACACACAATCTCTCTCCTTGATATAGGATACCATGATAGGGAGTATATTATAAGACTCATCAGTTAGTATCATAATTTATCAACTTACTTGTACATAATTTCTTTTCCCTTTCTTGTACATAATTTCTCAGATTACTTGTATATAGTTTCTTTTCACTTTATTGTACATAGTTTCCTTATGATTAACTGTACATATAGATATTTCAAAATACCAAAAATAATACAATATTTCAAAATAACAAAAATAATATAACGTGTCAAAATATAAAAACCCTCAAATAAATCAAAACACCAAAAACTTTTCAAATTGCATGCATTATCCATGTTTTACATTTATCCTATCATATAGACTTACATTTTATTGTTCTATGCTATTGTTTGTCAATTTATCTACATTACCATACTTCGCTTGATCTTCTTTGAGTGTGTGTAGTGACACCTAGATCCTTGATTAGTTCACTCTACCCATTAAGGGGGCATCATACTTTTACATTCCAGACATAAATCAACATATATACCCACCAGGGGCATCTTTTATATGACTACACCATCCAAGTTATGTCATTCCTACACCACACACTCTAGTTGTCAAGTTGATGTACATTACTTACTAGCTTACACAATTTATTCTATCAACACTCACTAGTATATAGCACTTGTGTATTTCTTAGCATCTACTTAGTCTTATACTACATGTTTTGCATATTTTTACTTCTTTCTTTGATTAGTTAGATGCATTAGTATTTTTAGTATTTACATGCCTTCATTTTTTATTTTGAGTAGCTAAATGTGACTGCATTTCTTAGTTCCTATTTTTTTCCTTGTGTGTGCCTTAATACATTTGCTAATGTCCTTTATTTATACTCTTGTATGTGCTTGTGGCCCTCATGCCAATCTTGATTATTTGTAATTGTATGTGTATGTGTGCATTTGAACATGTCTTGTATGCTTGCTTTCCTAGTTTGAGTGACATGTACCCATGTCCCTTGTTTGTTTGGCCCCTTGGCCTCTTTTTTATGTTTATTGCTTCTTACCTTGCAAGTTTGTTTGCTTGTTTGCTTCTTAGTTATTTGTAATGCCATGATCCACATCATGCATTATCTTGCCTTCATGGATGCCATAATAGACATCATGTTCTATCCCTCTTTAAAAACTAACCATATTTCTAGTTTTAGTTTAGTTACTACACATGTTATTACATTGTTACATCTATCTAGGAATACCCTTGTTGATCTAATAATATCCAACACAAACTATGCTATATCTTGAGACATCTTTTCAATCATCATTACTATATCAAGTATTTCATAGCATAATACATTTTTAGGAATTTTTATTCTATGGGTAGTCATTATAGGGTCTTAATTCCTACCCTCAGAATAGGGGGCAACAAATAGGGATTTTGTCACAGAGATCAGAGCCTTCTACTAGTCAAAAATTAGTTTTTAAAACACTTAGAACAACAATCAGAGTTCAAAACATGCAGAAAAGACTAGAAAAATAGTAAAGGATAAGAGCACCATATTTGGACTACAGTGTTAGACAATAAAGTGTCCACTTTTTTGTGCTCTTGTCCAAATAGTCAAAAACCTATAATTTTTAGAAATAGATAGAAAAGTAAGGTCAATTAAAGTATTATCAGCTATAATTTAATTTAGATTAGGTAATTTCAGTACATTTTTACTCAAATTATCTAGATATAGGGGGCATCATGCACGGCATGTTGGATCTCACTTCTAATTTTAGATTAGGCAGTTGGTATAACTTTGAGATCAAAATCCATGTTTTAAACACCAGTGATTGGGGGCAATGTGCATAGCATATTTGTCTTCTTTTATTTTTAGTTCATTATATTACCAATTTATTCTTAGTAGTTACATGTCTTATTCCATCTATAGGTGGTTGGCTTCATTTTGAAGTGAATTTCATATAAGCCTAGTTCTCAATTTTAGAGTGGCTTTCATAAAAGCCTAATCTCCACCTTTCAGAGTGGCCAAGATTGGCCTAGTTCTCAATACGCATTTAGTTATCCATGCCATATTGTCAGATCACAAAGAATTCATGGGATTCATGAGCCATCCCATAAAACACACATTCATACCAATATCAGTTCATAATTCACACTTATTGGGCAATGATGGATCCAAAGGACTAGCTAGCCTTTGTCTTCTTGATCCACCTACTCAGAGGGATTGAACACATAGTCCAAATATTGATTAACACATGCATGATCACATAGCTTCACTACATAGTGGGTGATGATGGAGACAAAGGGCTTGCCTTTATATTTTTGAGCCACCCTCAAAGAACTAAACACTTAATTATGTTCATGATATTACTTTTGGTACAACACATACCCAACATCACTCATCATCACAAATTTTGTATTGATTTATGTACCCAATGAGGTGTATTCATTCCTTTCTCTTCTCTATTTTATCTAACCTTTGTATATTTTTATTTTAGATATAGCATATCTAGTAAGAACTGATCTACTCCTTTTTCTTATAGATTTATGATTCACATTGTGCTCTCTTTACGTACACTCAACATCACACATCTTCATGGGCTTCACCCTTGCAAGAAAATTTAAGTATGCTTTCTATTTTTCCTTTATCTTAGTATTTCACTTTGTTGCATCACTAGAATAAAGTTCAGAAGGGGCGGGGGGGGTGGGTGGCGAGCATTGGGAAGGGGGGGAATGTAGTCATATAAAATGTCCAAATTGGTAAATTGAGTGTGGCTTGTAACACCCCATCAATAGGTCCTTTTTTCATGCTCCTATGACCCTTCTAGACACCTTTTTCCTCATTACCAATAATTTGAAACCTTTTAGATAGTCATTCCACCTCAGCTAGATAGTATTCCCCATGCCAATCTTGATCCTCTAGGTCCTGAACATGTAGGATAAGAGTATCCCACTTGGACTATAGCACTGAGCACCAAAGTGTCCCATTTTTTGGTGTTCCTATCCTTTTTTACTTTGAGCCCCAATGATTATTTTCATCTGATCCTTATCTTTAATTAGGTTGGCCTAGCATGAATAAATCTGACCCATGACCAATTATTCCTTATAAAATCCAACTCAAATCTCTTTTACAGAGGAGGTGACCAAATTTACAAAGCAAGCAAAAATACAAAGAAAGCACTAAGGCAAACTTCCCTATTCTTTGCACATAGTCACCCAATATAGCTGTAAACATACTCAAATCCTCATACTAGTCCCTAGACACATTAAACACTATAAAATTGGCATTTGTATCCACATCACACTATTTCACAAACCACACTAGGTGGGATAACTACATATGGCTTAATCCCTCTTCAGAGTATTGGTATGTAAGTAGTGTGCCCACACAAGGGGTGTGGATTCACATTCAGTACATCT